>PVIC010027323.1:0-17860 GCA_004025085.1 Thryonomys swinderianus
TAAAAATAAAAATGTGCCCACACTCTATCAGTGCTCTATAGACACCATCATGCCTGTGACATGCAGAAAGCTGCTGAGGCAGAGACGGATGGCCTCACAGTGGGTCTGTTCCTGTGTGGACACTGCTCTTCCTGCTGTCTACACTGCCTGCTCTCCGAGGAGCTTTCTGTGTCTCCCGCTCTGCTCTGCAGGTCCTGTAAACTCCTCTCCATGCCAGCCAGGGGACACACTGAACAGACAGGATGCACCACTGCCCTGGCCATGACAAGCATCCTATGCGGTGCTCTGACTCACCCTGGCAAGGGGCCTTGGAAAGGGTCAGCACCAAGGACAGCGAGAGAAGGGGGCGGGGATCCCGGCTGTCACCCTCAGACTTGATTCCATTGGCTGGTCTGGTCAGGTGTCCATCTGTGAGCCAATCACAGTGGCCAGGGAAATAGAGCACCTTGATTGGCTCTGAGCCTGGAGGCAGAGCCATCCCCAGGCCGCGCAGGCTGAGTGACGGGGGATCAGGAACACCAAGCCAAACAGCATTTCCACAGGCGTGGGCAGACTGAGCGATGTCCACCTTGGGTCACGGGTGGCACTCTGAGGCCCGGGTGAGAGGTGCCTGGGTTTGCGTGGTTTGCTGTCCTGCGCTGCCTTCTAGCCAGCAGCCCTAACCATAGCCCTAAGCCCGCGGGCTCCCCAGCCCCAGTGAACCCCATGGCCCTGGGCCACCACAGCTGCTCACCAGCTCTGCCAGCCGTCCCTACTCCCTGGCCTGGTTAGCAACGTTCCGGGGGCTCTGGCCATCGCACGGCAGGGGCAGGGGCAGGGGCAGGGGCAGGGGCAGGGCCAGCCCACGGGCCTCGAGGGTGGCCTAACTGTCACACCCACTCTTGGCCTGGACCTTGGCTCCTTCCTGCCAGACGAGCCGAGGGTGATGGCCCACGAAACCACAGGGCGCACGCTGGGTCATGCCCGCTCCTGGAGCTCAGGGAGGCCGGTCACTGCTGCTGGGCCTGTGCTGGTGGAAATGACGGTCCTCCTGCGCAGAGAAGACAGCGCGGGTTCTGAGCCACGCCCTTCCCAGCGCTCCCTCTGGCCCCGAGAGTGCTGTCTTGGTCAGGCCCAGGCCCCGGGTGCTAGCCCTGGCTGACTCAGGCGGGGCCGGCCCGCGCCCTCCTCCCCACCTCCGCCATGCCAAGGCCCTGAGCAGTAGGGAGCCACTGGAGGTGCGTGGGAAGGCAGCGCCTCGTGGGGGGGTGCCGTGGAGGGGCTCCAGGCCCCTCGGTGACAGACAGCAGGGTGGGCAGGGCCCGCATACGGGGGAGCGCGGTGGGGACCTGTCTCTCCCTGCGTTTCCATCTCTCTCCGCCTCTGTGTCTCCTTTTCCGTACCTGGCTCTCCCTCTGTCTCTGCCTTTCCCACTTCTTCACTCTCGACTGTGCCCCTGGACCCCGTCTCCTGAAGGAGGCAAGTGCTGGCCCGGCTCGTGACTGTGCCCTCCCGGGTCCTAGCACACTGCGAGCCAGTGATACTGCCCGGGCACTGAGTGCCTCTTGGCAGGGTCAGCCGTGGGCCACCGGCTGGCCCGTGGTGCCCACCACAGCCCCACAGCACACGAGGGACCTGTGGTCCCACAGCGGTCTGGCTGCCAGCGAGTTGGGCCGGTGCTGGAGACGCACGGGGTGTGTCAGCGCCATCTCTGGCTATGTCCCGGGGCAGCGGCTGGCTTCCTGTGGCTCAGCGCGTGGCCTGCAAGCCCTCCATGGGCCGCATCGGGGAGGACAGCGTCCACACCGTCCGCGGGAGTCGGCACAGCCACAAAGCGGACCCCCAGCACTCCTCCTTCCGTGCACTTGGCCCAGACCCAGCTCCACCCTGGTTTCTGTGCCGGTCCCAACTCAGTCCCAAGCCCAGCAGGAGCTGACCACTGGGCTGGAGGGCTAGGGACGGAGCTCCCGTCTGCTGGACAGTGCGGGTCACCAACGTCCAGGCCCCGTCCCAGCACCGGGCAGGGGTCATTCCTTCCGGGTGGCGCGGTGGCTCCCCTGTGTCCCACCAGCACCCAGCCTCACCCAAGGCCGTGACAATGGCCACCAGGCGGCTTCCCATCTAGTCTCTGGGGGCGCCCTCAGCAGCTCTCTGAGGATGCCCCAGATGTGGAGCACAGGAGAGAGGCGGTGGGGACCAGGAGCCCTCTGCCACCACGGCGCGCCCGCCTCTCTGGCATACTGCCGTCACACCCGACGTGCCTCGTGCCGGGTGCACACCGAGAGCGAGAAGCTCCCTCCGTGGCCAGCGAGAGTCACCCTGTGCCTTGAGTTCCCGTCTGCCGTGGCCAGGGAGGGGCCGGGGCTGGCTCGGAGAGGCTCCCTGCTAACCTGAGTGGCACCAGAGCCAGCTCCCCCGCCCTGATGCGCCCTGACCCTGCCTTCCGTCTCAGTTTCCAGAGGGGGCTGCGTCCGGCCCATTCCTGCCCCAGACCAAGGGCTCAGGGCGCCCAGCAGGGCCGCTGAGGCCAGGCAGGAGGGGGCAGTGCATAGGCACCGCTGGCCTGCCGGGGGCTGCTCCCCAGGCGGAGTACCAGGCCACGTCGTCCAGCCGACCCCCGGGGACAGGCTCGCCAGGGGTCCGGCGCTTGGTTCTCCTGACCCCGCCACGCCCACCCCGGGTGCCGAGTCGGCTTGAGGTATCACCAGACGCCGCTCGTCTGGGCCACACGCTTCCTGCTGACTGTGATGCACCGCACAGTGTGTTTCTGTGAACGGAGCGCGCTCTCTCTCGCAGGCGCGTGTCAGCATCAATTTCAATAAATACATAATGAAAAGCACTTGGCTTTTTCCTCCAGTGGCCGATCAATTTGACTGTGGCGCCAAACTGCCTGGGCTTAAATCCCAGGCCAGACTTGCTCTGCTTGCTGCCTCAGTTTCTCCTGCGGAGAAGCGGCGCCATCGGTTTCCATGAAGACACTGGCGGGATCGGCCAGTAGGCGGCCAGGCCGGCCAGGAGCCTGGGCCGCGGTGCGGCGGGCTTCCGGGCCGTGACTCCAGGCTGGGAGCAGCCCGGGGCTGGTGTGCGCTGGGCAGAAGCGGCAGCCTCCCTGCGGGGCCACAGAGGGGTGTTTCTCCGGGTGTCTCTCCGGGTGCCACTCAGGAGACACAGAGGCGAACTCGGGCCCGCAGCGTCCCCGGCAGGTCTCCTGTGGGGACAACGAACTGGCTCCGCCCCGCCCAGCACAGCGGCTCGAGTGCTGCCTCCCCCACGGCAGGGCTCTTCCCGGCGGCGTTGGCAAAGGGGAGGCTCAGCCGGGAAGCAGGAGGGGGCTCTCGGCCCTTCCAGCGCCCGCCCAGAGGCAGGAACCTCTGAGTGGGAGGACTGGCATGGGTGAAGCTGGAGAACAGGCTGGACCCGGAGCCGCACCTCTGCGCCCACAGTCACACACACACACACAGAGCGTACACATTGTCCTGTGCGTACTGACAACACGTGCATGCAGAGAACATGTGATCGTGCACACAGAGAGCATGCCCATGCCAACACACACATGCACAAGACATGCACTGGACACAAATGGGCATGGCAAGTGCACACGCTCTCAGAGGCAGGCACACCCGTGCACTGAGACAATCATGCACACTCATGCACAGATACACGGAGGGACACCACACACATGCAACTAACAGGCACATGCACCATACACAACAGAGAGATACATATGTGTACACATGTGTGCACACAGACATGGGCACACAGAAGCACACGCAGGGATGTGCGCACACACAAATATGTGCACAGACAGGTGAACAATGGACACACACTCAGATGCACAGGCACTGCAAACACATCAACCACATGCAGCCACACTTGTGCACATGTGCACACCCTGATATGCACACACACCCAGAACTGTGAAGTCCAGGGTAGTTTCCTGCCCATCTCTGTATACCAAGGGCTCAGCACTGACCCCTAACAACAGGCCATCATTTATTCACTCTACAAACACTGACTGAGCACCAACCACGTGTCGGAATCACTGCGGCCCCGAGGACACCGTGGTGTGCCAGGCAGACAGACCGGGCCTTGTGCCCACGTTCCCGTGGCTGTGAGACTCTGGCCCTGCACCTGCCCCGTTGGATTCCAGAGGTCTGGGGGTAAGACGCCAGCATGGGGCCAGACCACAGACAGGGCAGCTACTGCCTCTCCCGCCTGGGCGCAGGACCTGGGACCCGCAGGCGGCACCCTACCGTGGGCTGGGGTGGGTCTGGTGCAGGTAGGACACACCTTCCTGTCTCTCCTGGTCCCCGGCCGGCCGGGAGGAGCCCCGGGCTGGGCGGGGAGGGCAGGTTGCTCCGCGCGTGCACGAAGGCCCCCACCTGGCGGTGCACGCGCGCGCGCAGAAGACCCCAAGGCTCCTCCCCAGTCCTCGGCTCCTCCCGCCGTCCCCGGGCCGGACCGCGGCACCGGGACGCACCGCACCGGCGTGGGGAGGCGGCTCAGCGCCTGCGGAGGCCGCGTCACTGCGCACCGGTGCGGGAGGGCGGGCGGGCGGACCCGGCAGCACCCGGCGGCAGCGGCCGGAGCGTGGAGCCTCGATCGCGGCGGCGGCGCCCACCCCGCCCCAGCGCCACGATGCGCGCGGCCCCCCGCCCCGCGCCCCCTCTGCGCGCCCCGGAGCAGGCGCCGCTCCGCTGAGGGACTGCGCCCGCGCCCCCCATGTCCCAGGCCGGCTGCGCCCAGGCTCCCGCGCCCCGGGCCCCCCGAGGCCCCGCGGGGAGGCAGCCCCGACCGCGCCGCGCCCATGGCGGCGGCCAGGAGGATCAAAACTTTGCTGACGGTCAACATCCTGGTGTTCGTGGGCATCGTGCTGTTCTCCGTGTACTGCCGCCTGCAGGCCCGCTCCGAGGCGCTGGTGCAGGTCGGGCGCGCCGCCGACCGCCGGGTGCGCAGCCGGCTCGCCAAGGCGGGCGCGCTGACCGACCGCGAGGCCATCCTGCAGCGCCTGGACCACCTGGAGGAGGTGGTCTACAACCAGCTTAACGGTGAGCCGGGGACGGGCTGGGGCCGCCGGCCGCCGGGGAGGGAGCCCCCAGCGACCTTGGGGGCCGACGGGGGGTCAGCAGGGCTCCTCCTGCTTCCTGGGCAAAAGAAGCCACTGCCAGGCCGGCGCCTCCACTCACTCCTCCGGGACTCGGCAGCTGCCCCGCCTCCAGATGGCCCTGAACTTGCACCCCCTGAGGACTCGGGGAACTTTGAGCCGCTCTTGGGGCCACCAGAGGGTCGGTGGCTCCGTTGTCCAAGAGCGAGGGTGACCCAGCACTGTGGGCCGCAGAGCGTGGGTGGACTCGCGCTCCTCCCTAAGGGTGAGGGAGGGGGGCAGCGCCACGGCCTGGGCACAGGGTGCCTCAGGGACACTCGGGACCCGACCGGAGGCTACGCCGCGGAGAAGCGTGAGGCCTCTCGCCAGGCGGGCAGGGATTAGCTGCGCAGGACCCCGGTCATGGCTGGGGCCTGTGGCCTTGGGAGTGTGGCCGCGGGTGGTCTGTCTCCCCGGGAGCGCCACGTGGGGCCAGCCCTGGGGTCCAGGCAGGCGGCGTGAGGGCTGTGGCAGCGGGACGGTGCCTCTGCCGCGGCATCTCTGCGTGTGACCGTGCGCTGCCTGGGCTGCTGTGCCGGGGAGGCGGGTGAAGCTGCCTGCGTGCAGACCTGCCGCCTGCCAGCTGCCTTGGGCTCGGCTTCAAGGGCTGAGCGGGACCCTGTCCCACGGAGCGGGCAGCAGGACCAGCCTGGGGGTGCCTGAGGGCGCAGGGTGCCGGCTCCAGCGCGCTCTGGGAGGACGCAGCACCCGGCTCTGGAGGTGTCTTCGGCACCCTGGGGCTGGTCCCGGCTCCGCCTGAGGCTCCGGGGCGCCTGTGGGCTGAGGGGCGCGAAGTGGAGAGCAGAGAAGTCCCGAGCAGCCACGCGTGCAGCTCTGGGCCGTGACAGTCCTGGAGGCCGGGGCGCCCCGGAGCACGGCAGTGCGCGAGCCGGTGCGACGGTCTGTCTCACGGGGAGACCGAGGGTGACATAAGAACACTGGCAGCACTCGCGGCTCTGTGACAGCAAGGCGGCCAGCGCAGCTCTCTGGGAGAGGAGGAGCCGGACCTGAAGCGCCTGCCCCCTCCCCTCCCCCCTTCCCTCCTGGTTTCCAACATTTCCTCCTTCGCTCTCCCCAGGCCCCCTTCCCTCCCCCCTTTCTCCCAGCTCTGAGCTGAGGGACAATGAGCCCATCTGTGGCCCACATGGCTGGCACAGGAAAGGACAAGGGCACCCAAACCTAGCACGGACCCTGGGGAAGTCAGCACGGCAGGGGCAGCGTCTGTCCCCCCGGCACACACTGAAGCCTCCCTCCCACCCGAGTTGGCACAGCCTGTCCGTGTGCAGGGCGCGGAGAGAGCCGGAGGGCTTCCTGGAGGAGGCAGCTGCTGCTTGGCCCAGCCTGGTCCCTGTGGGCCCAAAGAGGCGAGGTCGGTTCCGGGAGCTTCACCTGACCCTGAGCAGCTGGGCGGAGACAGGAGACAGGTCCAAGGGGAACCGGTTGCGCCCAGGTCTTCCGGGTTCCGACTGCTCCTGCGGTGGGAGGAGGGCGCCCCCGTGTGGGCGGCGCTGGGGGCTCCAGGTCCCCTGGCCTCACAGGACTCGTGGGAAAGGGCGCTGACAGCAGGATCCCAGGTCTGGCCCCAAGCCCTGCCCAGTGCTCTCTGGGTCCCAGCCTGTAACCCCAGCGCTGAGGAGGCTGAGGCGGGAGGATCGACACAAGTTCAAGGCTGTGTGTCTGGATGCGTTGTGCTTAGAAAGCGGGTCGTCTGCCTGCCTGGTTTTGTGTCACCTTTTTAAAACTAACCAGCCACTGACAAGTGTCTGTGATGGGGCCAGCCTTTCTGGTAGGTGGCCGGTTACAGCTGGCGCAGGGAGGGCATGGAGAGCACCTGAAGAGAAAAGATACCGGAGGGGCGGGCTCTGCCCAGGCCGGGGGCTCGGGCAGCAGCTCCCAGGGCCAACGGGGCCAGCCAGGCACCCGTCCTGCTCTGATTGGAGGTGGCGTGTCCCAAGCCGGTGTCCCCGCACCGCAGACGCAGGTGACTGCCTGCACTGGTCACCGAGCTCCGGCGTGGGCCCCTGCCTGCGGGAGACACGGCCGCACCCCGGCTCCCCTGTGCCAGTGCGCTGGGGGGCCACTCCCAGCAGCCCACGGGTGAGGCAGCACCTCCCTGCCCCATCTCCTGTTCCCAGCTCAGGGTCGCGGGAAGTGACAGGGCAGGGCAAATGCAGGCGGCCTCTCTGGGTCAGGCCTCAGGCCGCTATCCAGTTTCCAGGGGCAAAGGGGCACATGCTGGCATGTTCCAGGCGTGGCCCTCTCTGTGTGCCTGAGTGGCCTCAACCAGCCCCTTCAGACACTGTGAGCGCCCAGGTGCCGGCTGAAAACGGTCCCCAGACAGCTGGCCTTGCCCTGGACACGAGCCGGACTGCATGGCGGCCGCCTGCTCTCCGCTGGCCCCGGCCCAGGAGGACTGGCCTTTGGGAAGGAGGTCTGGCAACCCTGGAGACACCCTGGGGAGGGCGCAGGCTGATGCTGGGGCTCAGGGCACATTCTTGAGTGGGGGGTGACGTTTGGCCAGCTCTGGACAGCTGGGAGCCCTGGCAGCAGGAGCACAGGTGCCACGACGGGGTGGCACACACCTGCGGCACTGGGTGGGGACTTCGGGTGGGAATTGCAGATGGCGGGGCTGACCGGCCAGACCCAGACCTGACTCTGGCCTTCATAGAGCCACAGGCGTGTCTCACAATGTTAAGCTTACATGTCTACACACATGTAGTAAATCCTAGAAAAGCATAATGTGTTTTGCTCGAAATGCACCAAAAAGCCAGTCTCCATGCCAGGTCACCAGCCTGATGTGGCCTCTGTTACCTACGCAGTGTCCCGGGGCAGCGCCTCCTGACTGAGTCTCTTACTTTGGCTCCCGTCAGGCGCAGGGGCGGGACCCAGATCTGGGTCCGGGCAGAGTTCAGCGCTGGGGCTGGGACCGGGGAGTTAGGACTCAGGTCGGGGTTGGGGTGGAAACGCAGATCTGGAGCTCTGAGCAGGAGTCCGCACAGCTCGAAGGCGAAGCCGGGCGCCTGCTGCGGCTGCTCTCAGGACTTACCTTGCACTTCGTGTCCTGGCTCAGTGCACATGCCCTTCCCCATCCCAGTGTGGTCTGGCCGGTGGCCCTGGGCCCAGGCCTGGGTCCTTCTTACCCCCGGGCTGTGCTCGGGTCCAGCATCCCCTGTCACCCAGGTCCCGCCTTCGGGGACACTGAGATTTCACAGCGACCACCGCGGTGGGCCGGGGGAGCCGGCCAGCGGCCTCTTCCCTCACTCTGCACGTCCCCGGCCCCAGGCCTGGCTCGGGGGAAGGGCTGTCCTCATGACTTCAGGCAGCACAACACGCAGCTCTTGAGCAGTGATGCAGGAGTGGGTGGGGGGGCCTTGGCTTTCTTGGGGACACTCAGGGATCCTCGCCACGGAGTGACTCATCACGGAGGCTTGGGGGGACCAGGTCCCAGGCACTGTCTGGGGCAGACAGCTGAGACCCAGCCAGCGCCAGGTCCTCCAGGAGCAGCTGGCCACAGCAGTCCTTGCGGGGTCGTGGACTGGGGCCCAGAGCATGGCGCCCACAGACCGCGCACTCCACCCTCCTGCAAGGGTAGTGCGCACCAGCGGGGCCCGGGGGCCCCATCTGACCAGGGCTCCTGCAGCGCCAGCACACAGTGGTCTCGGGGGGACGCCTGTGCTCCCCGCATCCACCTCTGTGCACGTTCAATGACCAGTGCTCCTTCCAGAACACTAAAGCACCTGAAAAGTGAGTGTACTTCCACAAAACCCCGGAAAGTGAAACTACAGGCCGAGCATCCTAATTAGAAAACCCAGGCTCTAAAAGTCTCTGACGCCCGGCAGCTGCCGGAGTCCCGGGCGCTGAAGGCCAAGGCTGTGGGGGGAGGGGAAGGTCTGGTGCGGGTGGAGCCAAGGGTGGGCTTGTGGGGGTGTCAGGGCGTCGTGAGCGGCACCCGGCTTCCACCAGATTGTGCTCGCGCTCCTGTCTCCTCCCTCGTGACGGCCCAAACTGTCCCGTCCTGCTCCCTGTGTCCTCGGACAAGACCCCTGAGAAGGGCACAGTCATGTGTGTGCGGACAGGAGGGCTGGCAGGGTGAGGACGCACTGCTTGGAGAGCCAGAAGGGGCAGGGGCCTGATGAGGCCAAGAGGGACCCCAAACCTCCTTCCTCCCCACGGGCGGGGGAGGGGCGGCGAGCACCGTGGACAGCTCCGGGGCTTCTGGGAGGTTCCTTTCCCTTGGGGCCAGAAACAAGGTCACCAGCTGAGGCTGCTGATTGCAAATCACCTTCTTTTTCTTTTTTTAGGGCACCAGATAGCCTTTGAAGTACGTGTTTGGTTGCAGGGTATCTGCTTCCTCAACCCGGGCAACTGTCCTATGCCCGGTGTAGGGCTGGTGAGGAGCCCTCCTGCACGCAGAGGACAGGGGCGCGTGCTTAGCGCTGCGGCCCCTTGGTGGGGCCGACCCCGGCAGCAGCTGCGCGCTCCGCCTGGGCCTGGTCAGGGAGGAGCCCAGGGCCAGGCTCCCCGTCCAGCCCCGGGTCCCCCGGAGCCCAGGACCAGGCTCCCCGTCCAGCCCCGGGTCCCCCGGAGCCCAGGACCAGGCTCCCCGTCCAGCCCCGGGTCCCCCAGTGCCTCCGCTTGTCCCGCCTGCCGTGGGAGGACCGGGGCCTGTGGCAGGTGGCGGCAGAGGTGCGACTTAGGCCGGGCACAGCACGGATGCCTTCGCGGGACCCTGGCTGGAAAGACGTGACCCAGCTGATCTGGGCCAAGCGTTGTCTCCGCCTCTCACAGCAAGAAGGGGCTGTTTTTATTTTTAACAGAAGAGTTCGTTCAGGTCAGCTCTGCATATAGCTCAATCTGAAACCCAGCAAGCTCTGATTTTGTGTAAGAAAATCAGTGGCTGGGGGATGCCAGGGTGATTTTCACACTATTTTGAGAAAAGTATGGAAAATGCCTGTTAATATTCTGAGCACTTGGGGCCAAGAATTTAGCTCAGTGGTTCCGGCATCTGCCTGGCAAGCGCAGGGTCCCGAATTCAATCCTCAGTACGATATGTCACAATGCCGGGCGTGTGGCTCAGCCTGTCATCCCAGCACTCGGGAGGCAGAGGCAGGAGGGTTGCTGTGAGTTCGAGGCTAGCCTGGGCTACTTGGTGAGCTCAGGGCCAGCCTGAACTACAGAGTGAGTCCCTGTGTCAAAAAAAAAAAAAAAAATCTGAGCACTTGAGTGCTTAGCAGGGGTCTGACACAAGCAGTGGCCCTTTGTTGGCCTCAGGTGCTGGGGCCCCAGTGGCCGGGCGTGGGACCCCCCACCAGCCAGTGCTCCCCTCCCCCCCATGTCTTTGCATACAAACTGGGACATCCATGTGCTTTTCTCTGGAGAAGCCAAACAGCACCCACAGACCCTGGGGGCATTGCCAGTCACTTCCTGAATAGCACCTCATTTCTGTGGACGCTGAATGGCCCGTCCCTCCCAGTCCCGTAGGGTGAAGCCTGGCATGTTTCTGTGATGCAGCCCAGGCCCTGCCTAAAATGCACAAAGTCGTGCAAAGTGGGACTGGGACAGGGGGATGGCATCGCCTCAGCCTCCCTCACGGGCAGGCTCGAGGGTGTGCAGGGCCTGCCCCGTGAGCGTGTGTTCTCCCCCGGGTCTGGGCCGGGGACAGGCGGGCACTGGCAGCTCTCGGCCACATGGGACTCGCAGGAGCGTGCGGGGTGGCTGGCATCAGGGAGCCGGCAGGGCTCCGCAGGGGGCATCTGAGCAGTGCGTGGGCGTTGGAGGTCCGTGCCCAGACCCCAGACAGGAGCCCTTCGGAAGGTGCCCACCTGTCTGTGAACTCGGTCTCCTCCCGTGTGAGGTGTGAGCGGCCACTGTCCCTTCCCGCTGGCATTAGCAGCATAAGCGAGATGCGTCCCGAGCGTCCTGCGCAAGGCTGGCGGGGGAGGCGGGGCTCGGACGATGACGGCACAAGGCCTGCGCCTCAGCGGGTGTGGTGGATGCTCACTGACCTGGCCTGCGGATGCCCAGCTGGGTGGGTGATGGCTGGCTGGCTGGCCGGGTGGATGGACAGACGGACGGACAGGTGAATGAACGGATGGTAGATGGAGGAGGCACAGGGCACAGGCACGTGGGTAGGCGCATGCATGGATGATGGCTGAGGAGACACTGCAGAACGAGCCAGGCTCCGTCAGGAGCAGGCCGTATCTGGAGAGATGGCAGGAGGTTGCCCAGGACCCCGTGGCCCATGCACACGGGCGCCTTCCCCTCCCCCTGACAGTTCTGTGGGTCGGGCCCCGCATGGTGAGCTCAGCCCAGGTGCTGCACCGGATTGGGCCCCCGACCTTCGCAGACTGCTAGCATCGGCGGCCTGTCCTGTCCCGGCCCTCCGAGCCCCTGCTGTGCTCTGCCTTCTGCCCTGGGGCGGTGCCTGTTACGGCCACCGGCCCTGGCATGTTCACGGGAGAAGCTGGTGCGCATACTGGATGGGGCTGGGACGGGCCCAACAGTAGGCGTGGACAGCTCCTTCGGGAAGCACTTGCTGGCACAGTAGACAGAGACTGACAAAACCCTGATGCCAGGCTGTGCCAGGTACGTCACACCCCCACACAATAGTCACTGACAAAACTGAGAATCTGAAGCTAGAGGTGAGAACCCGGGGAAGGTCAGTCTGAGTATGGCGGCTTGGTCTGTGTCCAAGTTCTCAAGTCCTGTTTGCTTGATTTGACTGGCTTTCTCGTTAAAAATAATACTTTTTGTGTGTGTGGCACTGGGGTTTAAACCAAAGCCTTCACACTGCGTAATCTTCAGCCCTTTTAGTTTTCATTTTGAGGCAGAACCTCAGTTCATCACCGAGACGCCCGGTCTGAGCTGGACTCAGCGGGCTCCCAGAGTGCCTTGTTATGGGCGTGTCCCGCCACGCCTCGGTACTCCCCAGGTTATTGCAGGTGCGCGGCGGGCCTGGAGGACAGGGCTCCACTCCGCCTCTGGCCTGGCTTGGCCCAGCACAGACCCTGCTCTCTGCTCACGGCTCCTGGAGCGCTGGCCGCCGGGGAGGGCGTTGCTGGGCATGGCGCGTGGGGCCTGTGCTGCTCAGGCCCTGGAGACAGGCCCGCTCCGGCCCGTGCCCTGCCCCTGGCAGTCCCCATGGTGTCGCTCACTTCTCCAGCCTGTCCTAAGCACTCCGTCACTCTGTTCTGGGCTTTCTGTGAGCAGGACAGCTGTCCTGTCACTAGAGGCCAGCAGGAGGCTGGGGCCCTGTGCCTGCCTCCTCCTGTCCCCAGTGTGAGTTGATGAGATCTTCCTCCGCGGTGACCTCCATGGCTGGTGACACGTGGGACGGCGTTTCTCAGGAGGACCCCGAACAGGAGTCCGGCAGAACCGACCCGTGGTGCGGAGCCTGTCAGCATCAGAGGACAGGACAGTGGCCGGCCGCTCAGACCCTCCTGGCTCTCTCTCGGGGCCCTTCTGAGGTGACAGGAAATCCAGCAGCCCCTCAGCCCCCAAATGTTAGCAGGCCCAGCCTGAGGCAGCTCGGCGCACGCGGCTTGAGGAACTGGCTGTGGGATACTCGCTTACTTAGGAGAGGAGGGAGTGCAGACTGTGCGGCCTGTCTTTCCACATCCCTTACCCGCCGGCTTTGGCCCCCTACACGTCCATGTTCGTTGAACATAAGTATTGCGCATGAAGATTTATCAAGCCCTGGATTATTCTCCGTGAGGACATATTTGACAGGGAGCACTGTGCCCTGCGAGGTGTCCCTGACTCCTGGTTTCAAGAGGACAGTCGGTCTCCTCTATTGACAGTGTGATGCCTTTGGATCCCCAGGGAACCCTAAAAGAGCGGTCTGTAATGAAATTAGCCGTTGTCTTTGGAGAGAGAGCATAAAACTGAGGCCGAGAGAGGGACGTCACCCACAGAGGCAAGCCAGGACACACTCTCGTTTGTATCCCCACTTTGTAATCACCACGTGAATAGCGGGCACATTAAATCAGTCTACATTCTTATGAGGGAAGAGGGGGAGGAGCAGGCAGGCCAGTGGGGTGTCGTGCCTGTCTCCCCCACACTCCACGGGGTAGGCAGCTGAGGTCACGAGGACATGCTGGATGGGGTCCTGGTCTGCGCCAGTGTGATTTCTCTACTCGAAACTGGATGCGGTTTGGGCGAGGGGTCTGAGGGCCTGAGGAGGACCTGTTGTCCAGCGCGGCTCCTGGGCTTGAGGTCAGCCTCCCGCTCCTCTGCTCCCGCTCACGGGGTCTGCCTACGTGTCAGAGCCGCTGTCCTCTGGGGAGGGCCCAGGGCGGGGCCGCTGTCCTCTGGGGCGGGCCCAGGGCGGGGCCGCTGTCCTCTGGGGCGGGCCCAGGGCGGAGCTGCTGTACTCTGGGGCGGGCCCAGGGTGGAGCCGCTCTCCTCTGGGGCGGGCCCGGGGCGGAGCCGCTGTCCTCTGGGGCGGGCCCGGGGCGGAGCCGCTGTCCTCTGGGGCGGGCCCGGGGCGGAGCCGCTGTCCTCTGGGGCGGGCCCAAGGGCGGAGCCGCTGTCCTCTGGGGCGGGCCCGGGGCGGAGCCGCTCTCCTCTGGGGAGGGCCCAGGGCGGAGCCGATGTCCTCTGGACAGCTGCTCGCTTCCCCTGGTTCCCAGGCACGGGTCCGTGCAGCCCATACAGCCCGAGCTCGAGGCTTGAGGTCAGCTGGGCCAGGGCTTCGTCCACCTGCGGGGGCTCCTGCAGCTTCTCTCTTGCCTGTTTTTGGTGGAACACTTTTCCGTTTGACTCCCTGACTTCTTCCCCTTTTCTCCCTCATTGAAATGTCAAGTTCACAGTATTCAGAACATTCCTGTAGGGCAAAAAGCAAATGATGGGTTTTCGTCTCTCCGGATTCCCATTTCCTTCTGCTTCCGACCTTGTCAAGTATCTCCTGCTTCTTGGAAACTGGTGCTCTGCCCGACTCGAGTGGGCTCGCAGTTTCCGTGGGTACAGCCTGTCTGACCCGCAGTGCTGCACTGAGGCCCTCTCGAGGCCGTGGCTGCCCGCGGTGGCCCTCTGCCAGGTGGAGTGTGGCCAGGCCGGGCCCCACCGGGGAGACCGGTCCCAGAGGCCTGGAGACCGCCCGCCTCCCACCTTTGCTTGTGAGACACCGTGGCCCCCGCAGCCCCTCCCCCCTCGTTCTCTCAGAGCCTCTTGTGACCAACGCGTCTCCGTCTGGGCCGCCTCCTCTCCCACACTACTGGCCCGGGTTGCTGTGACAGATGGAAATAAATGACTCAAAGAGAAACTGGGAGCTTGAGAGCGCACTTCCTCCCGAGTTGAGAGCTCACAGCCACCCACAGAGCACCGCGTGTGCGGAAGAGGTGGGCCGGCGAGTGTGAAGGGCAGGGCAGGAGCTGGCTGGGGGCCCGGCTGCTGGGGTCCCCGCCCGAGGAGCCCGGCCCTTCCTGCCTTTCCTCTGCCCGCTCGCCTGCCTGTCTCAAACTGTGTGCGACCTGTGTCCTGTATTTCAGATGCTACAGACACCGACTCAGGCTTCCCCCCAGAGCGTGCTTTGTCTTCCTGCGGAATGTGAGATCCACAGGCTGACAGACACCCACAAGGGCCAGAGCTGTGGAGCCTCTGTGCCGCCGGCTGTGGCCTCCTCCCTACCCACGTCACGTGAGGGCGGCTCCTGCCCCTGGCACTGACCTCATTCCAGACGGGAAGGGGTAAAGGGCTGAGGAGGAACATCAAAGCCCTTGTGTGCTGGGGAGTCTGTGCCCCCTGCACAGCCCGCTGAGAGGTGCGCGCGCCTCAGAGCCCGGTGCGGGCCGGGTCCGCGCGCTTCCAGCTGCAGGTGCATGTTCCAGCCACAGCAAACTGCGCTGCCGATTTTTAACGGGAAACAGAGCCACCAGCGTCCCTCCCTGTGACCCGCCCTCCTGGGGTCCCCTCACTCGGGCCCCGGTCTCTGGGCTGCCGTGGCAAAGGACAAAGGGGACCTTGAAGACGGAAGTACAGCTCCCTCAGTCCGCAGACGGGCGCCGAGTTGAGCCCGGGCAGCCCGGTCCTGGGGGCCTCGGGGGCGGCCCCTCAGCCTCAGCTCCCGGGGCCCGGCAGTCCCCGGGACTCTCGGTTTGTGGCCGTACCCTCAGGCCTTCTCTGCATGTGACTCTGAGCCCCCTCCTTCCTGCAGGGACACTTGCTGGATTTAGGGTCCCCCATCCACAGTGCTCCCACATAATCACGTTTTTAAAGACCCCTTTCCCCCACACAGCCACGTTCCAGGGTGCAGGGTGGAGACTTTCGGGGTCACGCCCTACCCCACCTCCGCAGAGCACTCAAGGCCAGCCCCAGACCGGCAGCCACAGGCCCGGAGCCCTGCGGTGGGCACGTCCGAGCGGTGGGCTCGCTGGACGTGCGCGGCTTGTGCTTGAACTACGGGCCTTTCAGCGCCGGGCGAAGAGACCCTGCAACCCTGGCCTCGCCTGCTTCTCTGCGGGGCCCGGACCATCTTGTGACCGCGGCACTAGGAGCCTCGCTCTGCTCTGCCCGAGGGTGCAGAGGGATCAGACACATGGCCGTGGCCAGGCTGCGCGGCTGCCCGGGTCTTCAGGACCTGTGGGCCACGGCTGGGGCTGTGCAGTCCAGGGGGGAGGGGCTGCTAGGGACACTGACCCGTGCGCTGGGCGCCCATACGTGCAGGGCCCACTTGTCACAGCGGCTGTGCCCACCGCCTCCCGTGCCGGGACCATGGTGGTGGCTCAGGCTGACGCAGCGTCTCTTGTAGTCTGCAGTGCGGGAGCCTGGCGTGAGTTTCGAGGAGCTAACGTCTGGGTGTCTGGAGGCTCCAGGAACCTCAGCTCGTCCTGAGCCGCTGTCCCGGGCCCCGGGTGTCCCACGGCCTGTGCCCCAGCCCCCGCCTCCTGTCTGCGTCGGGCCTTGCTCGGTTCTGCCTTCCGCACACCCCGGGGACACATCTGCATCCCCTGGACGGCCTGAGGGGCCTGGCTCACGAGCCTTGGCCACCCTGCAAAGTCCTCGGGACCTTGGCCCGGGCTTCAGGGCCTGGCGTCTTTGGGGCCCGTTACGCAGCCTTCCGTACCCACCCTCCATCTCCGCCCTTGCAAAGATTAGCTGACTTCCCACGATTTCTTCCAGAATGTGAAAAACGGCTGATATTCAGAGATGGAAGCCTGTTTCTGCCTTCTCTGGCAGAAGCTCGGGAATCCTTGGCCCCCAACTCCCTGGTGCCCGTAACCAGACGGAGTGGCCGGTGCCTGTGAGCCCCAGAGCCCACCCTCCCTGTCGGCCCTGACCCCCAGCTCCCACGCTCTTGGAGGAGTGGCGGGAGGGAGGGGTCGCAGGGGGGGAGTGGTCATCTCAGGGAGGCACATGGCCGTGGCCTGAGTCTGCTGAGCCGGGGCCGTGTGAAGGTCCTGCAGGCAGTGTACGTGGAGCCCGGCCCTCCTGTGGGGCCACGCAGCCCGGGGCACGGCCTGAGCTGGCTGCTCTTGACTCCTGGCAGGGCCTCTGCTTGTGTCTGGGCTCCCACACCCACACCCCGGGCATCCATTCTCCATCGGGCCGGAGTGCCCAGAGCAGGCCCCTCTGCCTCGGCCACCCGCTTGCCTGACCTCACGCCACACGGGTCCCCGTCATGTCCCTGCTGGGCTGACTGACCACGAGGACAATGCCCACTGGGTGCCTACCAGGGTCACTTGCACCCAGCCCCACTGCACACGGAGAGGAGGCCCGTGGTGGGGTCCAGGGCGACGCCAGGCAGTGGCACAGTACCGCACTTGGGGCCGGCTTCCCGCCTCCTCTGTGTGGGCATCAGCCAGGCCTCGTCAACCCTTAGGTGCTGGCTGCTGGCCCTGGCGCTGGCTGGACCCGGAGCTCTCGTCGGGGCCTGCTTGAAGGACCTTTGTCTTGGGCCGTTGGCCCCGGCTCTCCTGGTCATGGGCTCCGCCTTGGCCCCGGCAGTGTAAGCACTCGGGCAAGAGTGGCTGGCTCTCAGACCACATGGCACCACGGGTCTGAAGTCGCGCAGGAAGGGGCACAGGCATCTGAGGGTTTGCAAATGGAAGCAGGAGTCGGAGTCTCCAGAGGCTGGACAGGACGTGATGGCAAATGCTGGGATACGCTTGGCACCAAACGGCAGCGAAGCGCTGCTTATAAAGATTGCCAGATTCAGTTAGATCTGTGTTTCGAAGGAGATTTATTGTTTAAATTGATATTCTGGAAAAGAAGTAAAATCAAAATGAATTATCTAAGCTTCTATCCCAAGATTTTAGAGAAAGTACAGAGTTGTCTAAATAAAGTAGAAAGAAGACAATAAAGTGGAAATTAATGAAATAGGAAATAAAATAGAAACAGAATGGAGCTGAGCGGGCAATTTGGGGCTGGAGCCCTGTGATGCTTCCCTGCCGAGGGCTCCCTCCACACCTGCCACCTCCCTGTGAGTCAGCCCTGTGCCAGGCACCCCACGTCCGCTGGCACTCCCAAAGTGCTGCCTCCTTAGCTTTCTGCTAAACACTCGGCTCACAGAGCAAAGCTTTCCCCAGGCCCTCCAACCTGAGCGAACTCCTCGGCTTTCTCCAGTCCTGGTCTTCTCTGTAAGCTGTCTCTCAGGTTGGCACCACTGTCCGAGCACCAGGCTGGAAAGCTGGCTCTTAAGGCTCCTCCTCTCCACGGGTGCCACCATGCCCCAGGGGAAACAGGTCACCCCACATCCACACTGGTGCTGGTGGCTGCTCCATCCTGTATCCTGGGCTGGCA
>PVIC010027324.1:0-23861 GCA_004025085.1 Thryonomys swinderianus
GCATACAATGTTGGGCGTGGAGACTCACGCCCACAAGCAATCAATACCACATACCACAGTGCCGGGCGTGGTGGCTCATGCCTGTAATCCCAGAACTTGGGAGGCAGAGGCAGGAGGACTGCTGGGTTCCAGGCTTGCCTGGGCTACATAGTGAGCTCAGGGCCAGCCCGAACTACAAAGTGAGACCCTGTCTCAAAAAAATAAAAAATTAAAAAAAATAAAAGCTGGGCTTGGTGGCTCAAGCCTATAATCTCTGCACTCAGGAGGCAGAGGCAGGAGGACTGCCGAGTTCGAGGCTTGCCTTAACTACATAGTAAGCTCAGGGCCAGCCTGAACTACAAAGTGAGACCCTGTCTCAAAAAACAAAACAACAACGACAAAATTTAAGAATATCCTTGAATTTCCTTCAGAAGAAACACAGATACTTGGATTGTGTTTTATCATTCAACATTCATCCACCAATAGCTAAAGGAATGCAACTAAAGGAGTATTTAAGAGGCAAAGACCAAGCAAACTGCTTATAATGCAAAATTCCAATGACAGTGATAGAGGAACCAAAGAACAGATGGGATTTTTTTTAAGCTCCTAGATTTTTCAAATATTTGGCAATATAATGTTGTTGCTTTCATAATGGAGACAAATTATCAAAACAAACTCCCAACATGCTGTTGTGTTAGAGAGGCCAATCATAATCCTGTCACAAAGACTCACAATAACTCTGTACTTCTGCTGAAATATTTTTAGGGTCTATATTTTTCATATACAACAGCAAAGTCAAAACTAAGATGTTTTGGGCTGGAGATTTAGCTCAGTGGTTCCAGCGCCTGCCTGGCAAGTGCAAGGTCCTGAGTTTGATCCTGGTAACCACATACACAAAACCAGGCATGATGACTCACTCTAACCAGCAATCAGTACCACACACCATAATGCCATAATGCTGGGCTTGGTGGCTCAAGTCTATATCCCAGCACTTGGGAGGCAGAGGCAGGAGGACTGCTGAGTTTGAGGCTTGCCTGGGCTCCATAATGAGCTCAGGGCCAGCCTGAACTACAAAGTGTGACCCTGTCTCAAAAAAAAAAAAAAAAAAAAAAAAACTAAGATGTTAGTAGGTTCTGGTGAATTATAGTTGATCTCCACTTTGTCCTTTAAACCCAAATAAAGTATCTGTGGTCAGTTGTAATTTCCTGAAGATAAGAAGTTACTCTCAGAACCAAGTCTCAAATCTGGATGCCAAAGCATGACACTCAGGATCCCTCTTCCCTCTTCAACAACGCTCTTCCCTCTTCAACAACAATGGGAAGAGGATGAGGCTCGTCCCAGAGGCCTGAGCTGCAGCACAAGCAGAGCACACACAGGGCGCCGCGTCCAGCGGACACCTTTTGGGGGGTTCACCAGCACTGCAGTGAACTAGCATACCCTTCAGACTCCAAAGGGTCTGAGGAAGGAAACGAGGTGTTTCTAACGTTAAAAGCAAGCTGACCTCAACCACACGGAGCTGCTCCCTATATGAGGAAAGCAGACAAGGGAGAAGCCAGGTGAGAGCCACACGAGCCACCAAGACCCGCGAGCCACCGAGGGCAGCCTCCACCGCAGGCTGTTCTCTCAGACGTGGTTTCTCAGCCCTTGAACAAGCCCAGTGCTGCTTTCGGAACCCTGGCCGCAAAGCAGCAGATGAACCACGAGGGGAAGAGGAACAACTGGCTGACTGTGCAAAGCAGCCCTGAGAAGAGGCACCTGTAATGGAGTAGAAAAGCCAGGGCGCGTGGCCTGCAGCTGCTGAGCATCAAGCCCGTGGCACCCGCACAGTGGCCTGAGGACAACGCAACAGCCAGAGAGGGTACAGCATCAACAGAAGTCAAAGACTGCCATTAAAACAGCTTTCCAAATTACTGAAGTTTAAAATTAAAACATAAAGTAACTCCTACCAACAATAGTACTTAACTTCTATAAAAATTACAACTGCCGTTCAAATACACTGATAAAAGTCATACTGGCTGGCCGGAGTGGTTCCAGTGCTTGCCTCGCAGGCGCAAGGTCCTGAATTCCATCCCCAGTAACCACATACAATGCTGGGCATGGTGACTGATGCCCACCAGCAGTCAACAGTGCCGGTGGTGGCTCATGCCTGTAAACCCAGCACTCGGGAGGCAGAGGCAGGAGGATTGCTGAGTTCCAGGTTTGCCTGGGCTCCATAGTGAGCTCAGGGCCAGCCTGAACAACAAAGCGAGACCCTGTCTTAAAAAAAAAAAAAAAAAAAATCATACTCGCAATAATTCAGTAAGTAAATTCCAAATATATTTTAAAGTCAACATTACTTTATCTCCCCCAAAGAAAATCAAAGCCCACAAAAGAATAACATAGTCTGAACATAAATTAGGCAAAAACAGTTGTTCAAGGTTAAAGAACAAAACTAATACGTGAAGTCCTACTAAAAGGGGGCCATTTGATGGTCTTTAAAACAGCTTACTGTAACCAAAACGTCTCTGCCAGCAGGACTGCGCATAAGCCCAGGGCCTCTGAGCTGAGCTACATCATAGGGCTTTTTATCTTCTGACAAAATAAGCAGGCTGTCCCTGGGAGGGACAACGGCTGTGGTCACCACACCTGGGGAATAAACTCTTCATGGATCTGATCCAGACTGTTGTGAATGGTGGTAGGAACACTGTATCAAATCCATCTGATGCTAATACCTTAATTACTACAGTGACAGGAAGTAAACAGAGCAAAATTGAGGATGTCTGAATGAAATCCTGTTTGAGTGGGAGGAAAACAAACACAGCCACTCTCACTCCGAACTCTAAGATGTCCAGCCATAAGCAAATAGAAAATGCCCGTGCAAGGCCGGAGATTTAGCTCAGTGGTTCCAGTGCCTGCCTGGCAAGCACATGGTCCCTGGTTCAATCCCCAGTACCCACATACAATACTGGGCGTGCTGACTTACATCCACCGGCAATCAGTACCACATGCCACAGTGCCCGGCATGGTGGCTCACACCTGTCATCCCAGCACTCAGGAGACAGAGGCAGGAGGACTGCTGAGTTCGAGGCCTGACTGGGCTGCATAGTGAGCTCAAGGCCAGCCTGAACTACAAAGTGAGACTCTGTCTCAAAAAAAAAGAAAAAAAAGAAAGAAAGAAAGAAAGAAAGAAAATGCCCGTGCAGACTGACAAGAGCACTGGAAGGGCCTGAGGTTACAAAGTGTGGTATTTTGAGAAACAGGTGTCTGTATTTCTTCTTGGACGAGGTGATTCAGAAGCTGTATCTTCAAATCACTGCAGAAGTGCTGACTAATGGTTCTAAACTGCAGCAACAGCCTGGATCCCAGCCATGCACACATCTACAACCGGAGTCTGGAGAGACACTCTTACCTTACACACAAAAGCGACCACCAAGGAAGGGTCCCTGCCACTCTTTTTCTGGTTAGCACCTGAGGGGAGACACAGATGACTGTAACACACTAATGGGTGTACAGGCTCCCCAAACTCAACCCACTTGATACCTAACTTTGCTCTCCATGGAAATGATACAGACATTAGCGTTCCAGCACCAAGGTGGAAACAGACCTTGATACTCCTCAACGGGTCAGTTCTCTTTTTATCCTGCTCATGTTTTGTAAATAAAAAGTGCAAAACTTCAGCCAGAAAAACTTACCCAATAACTCTTTGGAAGTGACCCATTTGACCTAATAAATGAAGAGCTAAAAGTAAGCTGCAATATGCTTTATAAACACAACATGCCAAGTAAGACGGAAGCTAGAAGGCTTGCCGGAAGAGCGGAGGTGACAGTCTTCATCTCACAATGGCCGAGAGGACAGCGCTGACAGGCTCTTTGCTGGCCACCAGCTCAGACACCCTCAAGGTAAGAGGACCCGTGTGACCTTTGCTCAATACTGGACCGCAGAACCCTCGAGCAGCCCAGGGTACATGGCTACATCTGGGCTGGACTTTTAACTTCCCAGTAGGGTGTTACTCTGAGAGAGAGGCTCAGCTCCATTTTAGCTGCCACATGACTGTAAAGCTAATTTGCCTTAACATGCCAGTCGTGTGTGAAAAGCTCAAAAGCTGTCCATCCCTATGACTGATTCTGCCAGGTTCTGCTTCCCTCTGGGTACACGGACACCAGTTTGGGGACTATCTGGGGCCTGGAGAGCTCTGGACTCTCACCTTTCTGACAACTACGCTTGCTCTCCCCGAGCCGAAGCGCCATGTGCCAAGGACGCAGCAACTGCTCATACAAAACAGCATTAAGACAAAGAACTGTCATTTGTGATACCACGGATAAACCTGAGTCACTATGCTAAGGGAAGTAAGCCAGGCGCAGGAAGACAAACTCTGTACGATCTTACTCATATGTGGAATCTAAAAATACTAACATCATAAAAATGTGACCAGAAAGCCACATGTGGTAGCACATGCCTATATATCATAGCACTCAGAAGGAGGGCTGAGGCAGGATGGTCCCTGTGCATTTTAAGGCCAGCCTAGGCCCTGAATTAGACAGTAAGATCCTGCTTAAAAAAAAAAAGAAAGAAAGAAAGAAAGAAAGCTAGAAATAAAGAGAAAGCAAAGGGGAAAGTAGAGATGTTGATCAAAATGTACCAAGCTTCAGTCCTTAACAACAAAAATATAAATTGGTACAGTGACAGCTCACTTAACTATCATGATTCAGTCTTTCTACACAGATCAAAGCATCGCTTTGTACCCCTTAACTAGATGTTATTTCATCAATGAGGAATAAATCAATCTTGAACAAGGGCAAAGCATGAGGAAATGAGATTCAAGTACCTTTCCAGAAGGGCTTGTTTATGCCGTTGCCGTCCTGCAGTGAGGGCTGCTCCCTTCTGGGGGAGGAGCTGGAGTCAGAAGGCTGCTCTGGGCTGAGCCTGGGCGGGGACCTTCTCGGGCTCTGCTGCTGGCACGCTCCACATCCCCGTTCACCTGGGCAGCACAGAAACTATTAGATCACACAGCACACAAGGAGGCTCATACCACAGGCCACACAGTCAGGCACAGAAATGCCAGAAAAGCAAACACATCAGCAGGCATCAGACTCCAGCAGCGTCTCCCTCATCTCTCCATTTCTGCTTCGCCAGAGCCTTGCCCACAGTACGGTGGACTGACAGGAAAGCACGCAGGCTGAAGGCTGGTTCACTCGTTACCATCAAAGCCAGGAAACAAACAGGTCAAAGGGTACCCACCTCCATGCAGAGGAGTGTACCTGGGCAGTGACGTCACAAAGCAAAGCAAAAAAGGGCTGATCAGGGCCTGAAATTTAACTCAGTGGTTCTGGTGTCTGCCTTGGAAGCACAAGGTCCCGAGTTTGATTCTGCTAACACATATAACAATACCGGGTATGGTGACTCATGCGCACCAGCCATCAGTACCACATACCACAGTGCCAGTACTCACTGGTGTGGTGGCTCACACCTGTAATCCCTGCACTCAGGAGGCGGAGGCAGAGGCAGGAGGATTGCTGAGTTTGAGGCTTGCCTGGGCTACACAGTGAGATCAGGGCCAGCCTGAGCTACAAAGTGAGACTCTGTCTCCAAAAAAAACAAAAAAGGGCTGCTCGGTGAGGCTGAAGCACTCTGAACTCAAAAGAACCAAAACAGAACCACTCAGTCATCAGCAAAACCAGTTAAACACTGAACACACAAAACACATAAATTGCAGAAAGCTATGGAGGGAGGGACAAGGGCTAGAGGAAGCAGAGACACAACAGAGAGAGAGAGAGCAGGGGGTAGAAGACAGTGCAGGTCAGGTTAAGGTATCTGGCCGCAAGTATCGAGGGAGGGAGGTGTCTGTCAGAGCATCATCTCCTAGCAAGTAAGGACCTGTGCAGTGCCTCAAGCCCCACTCTGCCCACTCCACTCTATCCACTGGAAATCTTTTTTTGTTTTAAATTTTCTGAGACAGTCTCACAAGTAGTTCAGGCTGGCCTTGAACTCACTATGTAACCCTGGGCTGGCCTCAAACTTAGGGCTATCCTCCAGCCTCCACCTCTCCAACAACTGGGATTAGTACAGGTGTGCCACCACGCCCGGCCTACTTACTGTAATCCTATCTCATTGCCTCTGGATTTCGCTGGCCTCTGTGCTGCCTGTGGCCTTTCAGCACATACTAGTTAGGAAGCTCATACTAGTTAGTTGGAAATGTCACTACTTCTAGGCTTGCTCTTCCCACACAGACAAACTGCATACAGAGCCCCTGGCCAGACTCAACCACCACAGAGGTTCCCTGTTCCCAAGTCAGAAAAACATCATCTGGCCCTGGTGCCTGACAAGCTTGGTAGGAGTTTCTCAGACTCTGATAATACTTTTTTTTTTTTTTCTTTTTTGAGACAGGGTATCGCTTTTTGTATTTCAGGCTGGCCCTGAGCTCACTATGTAGCCCAGGCAAGCCTCGAACTCAGCAATCCTCCTGCCTCTGCCTCCCGAGTGCTAGGATTACAGGCATGAGCCACCATGCCCAGCATTATGGGGTGTGGTAGATTGCTGGTGGGGTGAGTCACCACGCCCAATAGCATATCATTCATTGTATGTGGTTATTGGGGAACCAACCAGGGACCTTGTGCTTACTAGGCAGGCAGCAGAACCAGTGAGCTAAATCTCTGGCCCATTTTTTTTTTTTTTTTTTTGAGGCAGGGTCTTGGTGGTCTTGCTTTGTAGTTCAGGCTGGCCATGAGCTCACTAGTAGCCCAGGGAAGCCTCGAACTCAGCAATCCTCCTGCCTCTGCCTCCAGAGTGCTGGGATTACAGGCATGAGTCACCACACCCAGCACTGTGGTGTGTGGTACTGTTGCTGGTGGGTGTGAGTCACCATCCCCAGTATTGTTGTATGTGGTTACCAGAATCAAACTCAGGACCTTGCACCCAGCCAGAATCACTGAGCTAAATCTCTGGCCCTTGATAACACCTTTTTAACCTGAGAAGAATTCCTTAGAAATCCTCTGTATCAAAAGAGAGCATTTTTATCTTTGGTCAACAAATTGCTAATCCTCAAGAACCAAAATGCAAATCTCAGTGTTGGCCACTCTTTGACAGCACTCGCAAGATCACCATTATTATACAGATCACTATTACTAGAGGTAAGTACATCTGTTCACAGGAGCATAAACTCTTCGAGGGCAGGAACCAAATCTTAATTCTTCAGTTAAAACTTCCTGAACATACAAAGGATACAGCATCATGGAGCCAAAGCAAGTACGCGAACAGTTTCTGCTTTCTCACCCAGGAGCTCCCTGCCAGGGATCTACACCCTCCTCTTCCTGAGAAATCCGGCTTCGTACTCACTGTATATGGGAACCTGGTAAACAGTCATGGTCTCGTCTCTGTACTCCGGTGCAGTGTGGGGCCGCACGGCTGCAGAAAAGCCACAAGTCAAGAGAGGACTGCGTTAGCGCAGAGGGACTGAGGAGCCACTGAACTGCTTCAGAAACATGGTAGGAATTTGCCACTGACACCCGAATATTTGAGCAGATTAAAATATTTAGGATAAAACAAAGCTATACTTTCATCCTCTATATATTTTTACAGTCAAATGAAAAGACAAGATCATCACTGAGAATTCATTAAAAAAAAAAGAAAGAAACGAATGCTATATAGTAAGTCTCTGATTTATAAACATCAGCTAACTTCCACAGACATGAATGGACCTCACACTGATTTTTCCATGCTTTCCATTGTCTATTTGTGTCAAAGGTATAGAAGACTCACCATGTCAGACTTACAAACAAATCCAACTTATGAATGTTCTCCTGGAACAGAACTCCTCTGTAAATTGGGGACTTACTGTACTTCAGTTTAAGAGCCCTGAGTTAACAAGGCAGTTTAAGAAACCAACAATATACCACCTCAAGTCTTTGAGCTGGTTTACATCCTGAAATAAGATAATTCGTATTTTCTAAAAGAAGGGAACTAATAAGCCAAAGATGCACGGTACAGGAAGCAGTCAGTGAAGCCTCTTCCCAGCAGAGGCTGTGTGGCCCCCGCACAGGGGAGCTAGGTTCAGCTACAGAGCTGGCCGCAAAACCTTCGCCCCCTCTTCCTCCTGCAGGGAACACAGTGCCAAGAATCATCTGTTGCGCTGGGGAAGGAGCCTCAGGGCCCACAGATGCCACCACACACTGGCACATTTGCAGATATGCATCAAATTTTTTTTTAATGTAAGACAAGTAGATATTAATAAAGAAAATGTACAAAGCATTCTAATATTTAAACAGTCAAACAAAATTTCCTAATAATTGGAAAATAACAATTGTAACATACTCTTGGCCTGTCTGGTCAATAATTATATGGCATAAGGTGGGGTGCCAGCAGTGCCATAAAGCACTATGTAAAAATCCATTTTGAAGAAGATGAAGCACTTAAGGTCTAATGTAAGTGAGCTGTGTTCTGTTTTGTGACACTGGGGACTGAGCCCAGGGGCACCCTACACTGAGTAAGTTCCCCAGCTGTTTTTTTTTTTACTTTTAGAAACCAAACTGCCTGACAAGCCTTGAATTTGTCATCCTCCTGTCTTAGCCTCAAAAGTAGATGGGATTGTCAGGTGTGGTGGCTCACACCTGTAATCCCAGCACTCGGGAGGCAGAGGCAGGAGGACTACCGAGTTCCAGGCTGGCCTGGGCTACACAGTGAGCTCAGGGCCAGCCTGAACTACAAAGCAAGACCCTGTCTCAAAAAAAAAAAAAAAAAAAAAGGATGGGATTACAGGTTATGAGCTATTTTAAGGCAAATTTTAGTAGACTCTAATTTGAAAAGGAGGGTGAATATGAGAAAAAAAAATTAAATAATAAATCACAGTCAAAGACTTACCCAGGTCTATTCCTTTCAGTGGGCCAGAAAATATTTTGATCGCTTCTAAGTACTTCTCCTAAAAAATATAAAGAAGTGAATATTTATAATTCAACCAATATAGAGCACAGCAATGTATTCAAATATGTAAGTGGGGTCAATAGATATCAACAGAGAAAAAAATCTTCCCTAAACATTTTGAGCCTCATCTCTCCAAAGAGTTACATGTCCATGTCCATTATCTGTGTAGATGCCAAAGACTTAGCAGGACAAAGGAGATGAAGTCCCTGATCTCATGAATCCAAGGCAGGACACAAAACTAAAACAAATGTAACATAAACAACTTAGTGGTAATTATGTTAAGTGTCTTGGAAGAAAAATAAAAAGCAACAGGGACTTGGGATCAACTTTTCAGGAGAGGAACTGACGTTTTAGCTGATCCCTCAAGTGTTCAGTAAGGATCAAGGCTGGGGTCACGGGTGGCAGGGGAACACCAATAAACATGACAGAAGGGTGAGCAAGGGCCCTGCAGGGCTCGTGGCACTCGTAGACCACACCAAGTTATGCAGGTTGCATTACAACAGAGAAACCCTGAGATGTTTTAGGTTGGGAAGGGACACAAGACATTTGCATCCTAAACAGGACACTCTGCAGCCGGGTGTTGGATGCATGAGAGGAAACCATGGACAGATGTGGAAGGCTAAACCGTGGACAGATGTGGTAGACAGTGTAGTGGAGAACGAAGGCCTCAAGGAGATGGAGACAAACGCATGGACTTTGGATAGCATTCTAGAACTGGAAGTAATAGGCCTTGGTGACCAGTATGAAGATGCCTGATACTTATTACATAAAGAAGAATTAAAAACTATCATTTATGAAATATTACTTGACACCAAACACCTATTAATCCAATTTAGTGATTTGTTATTTCAATTAATCTTTACTAACTTGACAAAACATTACAGCATAACCATTTTATAGATGAAAAAACCATAGCTCAGAGAGGCAAAACAACTCATTCAAGATCACACAGTTAATTAGATTTTGAATTCAAGTCTGTTTAACTTGAAAAGTTAAGTGTTTACTATGAGTAAAAGACAAAAGACTGATCTGCAAAAATGGAAATTCTTATTTACATAGAAAAAAAAGTGGCTACTTTTGACAGATAAGAAAGACTTACCAGTTGTGGAGGTCCAGAGAGTACACACTTCGGAACCCCCGTTTCTTTTAAAGTAAGAATCATCCCTAAAGAGAACAAATAAAATTAGATCTCTCATCATCTTGACTTGCAGACCCCACCTAGAGCAGTGGCACTACTGCCTTGTGGAGTTACACTCAACCTCTTCTTCCTTGGTTTCTACAGAGCCACAGGGCAACCAACGACTGCAAAGCAAAAGTGATGCTAACTACAGATGAGAGGAATATGGGGTCCTCCCCACAGACTTCTGAAAAGGGTAAGCCCACTGCCCGAGGCAATGAGACCCTGGCATGCAAAACACAAGGAGGTGCATGCCACTCTCAAGCTGTGGGAGTGTGGGGACTGCTTTACATTGTTTCCTAGGCCTTTCCCAAACATCACCTCATGCTCGGCTCCCAACACTGAATCAGTCCAGTATTCCCTGCCTTCCTATCCACATCGTTAAACTCACAGGGTCTGACTACCACACAATCTTACCCTTCCCAGTTAATGAACATGAATAAACCGGATAGTAGATGTCTATATACGGCTGATGGCATTTATGATAAATATATATGCTTTCATCACCACCACTACACCCTCCAGTTAAAGTTCTGACACAGAAAGACAAGAGACCAGGGGGAGGGTAACAGTTGGACGAAATATCTGTGTTAAAATGTGCTCTCCTGAGTCACAGCTTTTGGTGCTCCACCCTGCAAGTGACTGGACTGGTGCAGAAAAAATTCTGGCTCCACTGGGCTAAGGAGAGGGGCAAATTAAAGCCAAGAAACATAAAAAATCCCAGCGGCTTCCACCAGCCTCTGACCCCTCCAAAGAGCTCACTCACCACACAATCCCCCAACGTTACACCAGTGCATTCGTGTCAGGAATATGTTGTCCAAGCGAGCAATCCTCAGTCTAAGAAAAAGAAAACATTCAGCAAGATAAAATGTGCTGGCTGGCTACCATGTCTACTCTAAAAACACATCTGCTTCCCACAGAAGCTTTCAAGTCCTGTAATCATGTCCACCCCAAACACAAACTGTTGACTCACTTGTGTTCTTGCATGAGTCGCTGGATGCCTTCTCCACAGTTGAAGAGATACCTGTCAAAGGAACACAATACTAGTGATCTATTTTGTTAAACCTCTGACACCACACTCATAAATTGCTTGCCGGAGACTGAACCAAACAGCTAAAAATCAACGTTGTACAACCTATCAGTGCTTTCATTACGATGGCAGGTTTGGAACTGTGCTTTGAAAGGCCGGGAGTGGGGTCACGTATACATAAGCTAGTGGGGGAAGAAATAGAACCTTTCCAGAGGCACCTCACCAGACCTGTTCACGGCACACACCAACTAAGAGGCCCAGGCTTTGTGGTGACGGGGAGGAGGATGCCATTCGGTGCTTCCCAAGCGTCAGCCCGAGGCCAAAAAACTGGGAAGAGGGCGCTTAGACTCAAGAGCGAAGTTCTTCACGAATCCAAGGGATAAGCACAGTCTTGATCTCTCACCCGCCAGCTCAGCAGAACCGCGGAAGCAGTCACATCCCAAATGGGAGAAACCAAAGCCCCCAGAGGTGCCTGAAAGCTCCGGGCTGCAACGCACCCAGCGATGGGGCGGGGCTCGTAGGGGAACACCACAGAGGCCCAGTTGGGGCTCCGAGGGAGGCGCACTGACCTGTTGTACTCGGAGAAGACGTAGAGCGCGGCGCCTACATCCCGGCCGCCGGCCGCCACTACCTGCATGTACACGGTGTTCGGGCTCCCGGGTTCCCAGAGCGCGCCACGCTTCTCCCGCGTGCGCAGGTGTCGCAGCGGGTCCTTGGGCGGCCGCTGGCGGCGGGCGAGTCCCTGAGACATGGTGATCCCTGCCACAGTCCGCACCACCGAGCAAAGAGGCCACATGCGCTCGTCTCCAGCTGGGCCGAGAACACAGCCGATCACTTAGTTCGCGTGCAGGGAGCTCTGGCCTTCCACTCCGCATGGCGGGTCCAGCCAATCAGCACGCCGAGAAACAGGTGAACCGCCTACGCGAGACTATGCAACCAATTGAGAGGAGTCTTGCGGCGGGGCGGGTCAATCGGCATGGGCCATAGAGTGCAGGAATGCTAGAGCGCCAAGAGCAGAAAGCCCTGGTCCTTTTCCGGCTTTCCCAGTGTCATTTCTTTTTTCCGGAAACTGACCTTTCCTTGGGGTTGCACTTCCGGGAGCGCAGTGACCAAAAAAGCGATACTATACCGTATTGGGAAGACGGTGGTTCTTCAGAGGTTAGAATTACCCTGCAAATTAAGTATTGTCACCTCCACTTACGAGCCATGCCTCTAGGCAGATCAGCGCTTCATGGTTTTGCTTTGTTCTTGTTTGTGGTTATTTTGAGGATTAAAAGCGAGGAGATAAATTATGTCTTCTAAACAGTAGCATAGAAGGTCTGGCCACTTTGATTTTCGTTGTTAATTAGTATACTTGCAAGTTGATTTATTTTGGTGGATTTGAGAAAAAAAAAGCAAGAATAGTTAGGGATTAATAATCTCTGCCCTAGGGAGGTTTGGGTCATTTATTAGCTAAGTATTTTGACCCCTCCTGGTCTCTTATCTGTAAAATGAGAACAGTTAACGGGACTTCAGAAGATATTTATAATTAGATCACTTACTGACATCGATTTGAGCAGCACTGCTGCAGAAGAGGATGTCAATAAATGTTAAGAAATTAAAAAGAAAATTTCAACCCACAAAATATACTTAAACTAAAATGACTAAAACATGCTGAGCAGGAACATCACAAATTTAGATGTCCCAGTATGTGACTTTTGATAAGCAAAAAACCCGCCACACCCTTAAATAGTTCATGAGGATTTCTCCCTGAGAGTTCCCTAAAAGCACCTGAAAATACAGAAGATGCCCTGCATTACAGCAGATTAGGTACCTAGAAGCTGTACCCAAATATGAAACTGGTTCTATGGATGATTACTATCATATGTGTGAAAATATATTCTGTGCTTGAAGTAACCATTTTAGTGAGGGTCAGGAAAACCACAGATTTACTTTACATCTTTAGAAGGTTTGAAGGATTATGATACCACTGTTGACCTAGGATAAAGTTAACCCAGCCAAACAAACAGTGTCATTTATTTGGAGCTAATTAAGACTGCAATATGGGAAAACACACATTCAAGCCATTTTAAAAACATGTGAAGAGGTTTCACAAGATGGTGCCTGGATTTAGAGCTTTAAATTGCAAGGAGATGAGAAGTTACAGCATTAGGAATTATGATTCATGCTGGCAAAAGTACAGGTTTTTTATTAAAAAAAAGGGGGGGGGGGACTGGGTGTGGTAGCCTCAGTCTCTACGCAGTTTGGGGGTGGAGTCCCCTTGTACAGAATGTCAGCAGTCTGTGTTTCAAAGGTCCACTTGATGCCAGGATGCATTTAGCTAAAGATCAATTCAGAAGTTCAGCAGCCACACAGTACCTGGTATCTGTTTAACAAAAGCCTTCCTGAGGGAGGAGATAGAGCCTGGCCTGCTGGTTGGGGAAATAGATGTGGCCTGTTAATTGCAAAATCCCAGGACACTTATGTAGAACAGTTCTCAAAGCTCTGCACATGGACTTCTGGAAAGAATACAAGCAGTTTTGGATAGGCCTAGATCTCATATCAACCCATGAAGTGGGTGACACAAAAAAGTCACATTGAGCTCTCTGCTGCTGTGATGTTTCACAGTAGTTCTCTCTCATGCTGTGAAGTGAACTTCGTTTCTTGCTTTTACTTTGCCCTAAACTCACTCTGCAGAGTCTGTTTATTTTCCTACCTTTGATCAATGTAAGACTGTTGGAGTTAGCAGACTTTCAGCAAAGAGAGAGACATCCATCCAGAAAAGGAAGTCGCTCGTGGTACTTTCTCCCTGAGCTGTGACTCACTATGTGAGAGAGTGGCTCAAACTTGCAGATATACAGTTACTACTGGTGACCCCAGAGGGCTCCACAGAGAAACACACCAGTGAAGCAGAGCAGTGGATGCAGCAGCGTGGCTTGTAAGTTATTCAAGTTCAAACATCCTCTAGGACATGACAAAAAGCTGGTAGCCATCTTGTTGAGGAACCAACTAAGCTCAGATTCAGAAGCGCTGAAGACTGCTCCATTGGGGTGAGGAAAAAGCAAGTTCAAGTTGGTAGAAAATCAAGGAACCAAATTCAAGTGAGCAGGAAGTCAAGTTCAGGCTAGTAGAAGACACACAGAGGCCAAACAAATTGTGTTCCAACCTCACAGGAAGAAACCAGCCTGAACTTCAGTGTTAAAGGGGCAGGCTTGTTAAGATTATCCACTACCCTGCCATAAATCTACAAGTGGCTTGTCAAGATTAATCAAGAAGGATCTGGGCTCTGTGTGCCCAATTTGTCTGCCAGTAACAGAAGGGACACACCTGGAAGTGAGCTTTTTTCTTTTGCTTTTCCTTTCTTGCTTTGGGTTTTTTTTTCTCAATTATTTCTTCTTGTTTTTATATATGAATATTGTTTCTAGTTTTTTGCTATTTTCTATTTTTGTTTCTTCTTCCTCTCTTTCCAACCTGTCTTCACCAGTTCCCTGAAACTTTAGTAAACTTCCTGACCTCTAGCCTTGCTTCTTATCTCTTTCTTTTCTTCTGTTATTTTTTTTGCCATACCCCCTTAAATTTTCTCCCTGAGGGTAAAATAACCATACCGAGGGTATGTTTACTATTTACAATTTTTGGTTTGTTTTAGATTTTCTTATATAATCACAAATGTATTTCATATGGTTAAGGGTGGTAAGTTAATAGTTACTACAGCTTGTTATTTTCTGGGCTGTGTTTGATGCTGTTGTTATTGCTGATTGTACTACATTAGTCAAAGTGGCATAATTGTTCTAAAACATGCTTTTTCAGAGAACATGCCTAGGTAAAGCAAAGTAATTGAAATTATTTCATGCATATTATCAGACCATAGTGCAATGAAATTGGAAATCCATGGCAAAAGAAACCACAAAAACTGTATAAAACATGGAAATGAAATAACACCCTCCTGAACAACCAGTGGGTCACAAATGAGGAAAACAATACAAAGGTCAATGAATCAAAGAGCTAGTTCTTTGAAAGATTAAATAAAATTGACAAAATCCTTATCCCAAAAAAAGGAAAGAAGAGACTCAAATCCATGCAATTAGGAATAAAAAAGGTGAAATTACAATGGATCTTATAGAAATCCAGAAGATCATTAATACCTACTTTGACAACCTGTGTTCTAATGAGATGGAAAACACAGAAGAAATGGATAGATTCCCTGATACATAAGAATTACCAAAGCTGAACCAAGAAGATATAAAAAGTCTAAATAAACCAGTATCTGTCAATGAAATTGAAGATGTAATTTAAAACGTACCAACAAAGAAAAGCCTAGACCCTCATGTATTCATTGCTGAATTCTACAAAAATTTAGAGAAGATCTAATACCACTATTCTTCAAATTCCTTGATGAAATATAAAGGGGAGCAATACTCTCGTATTCACTCATGGAAGCAAGTACTATCCTGATACCCAAACCAGAGAAGAATCCAACCAGAAAACAGAACTACAGGCCAATCTCTGTAATGAACATAGGCACAAAAATCTTCAATAAGATACAATAAACAGAATGTAGCAAATCATCAAGAAGATTATAAACCATAATCAAGTAGAATTCATTCCAATGATGTAGGGTTAGTTCAACATATGTAAATCAATACATAGATACACAAACAAGATAAGGATGATCACTGACACCACTCTTATTCAATATAGGTCTGGAATATTAGCCAGAAAATTAGACAAGAGAAAGAAATAAAAGGAGGAGTTTTTAGGCTCCCTTTGTAATCAAAAGTGTTGATGACTGAGGTATAGAAGATGGGATGTTCCCTTGTCTTACACAGGGTTTTTATTTTTAATTTCTTCTTTTTTTCATAAAACTAATTTATCTGAGAACCATAACAAACATGATAAGCTATGCTTGGTGAGTGGATCAATCAGATGTTTCTTTTTAACATAGTTTTATTGAAGTATAATTGAGATACAATGAATTGTACATATTTAAAGATAAAATCTGATGAATCTCATATATGCAAACACCTTAGGAGCCATCTCTCCTATGGTAATTGTTTTCATCATTTTCCTCATCTTTGAGATGAAATACCTGACACTGCTAACTTAAAGGAGGGGAGGTTTACTTTTGCTCACATTTCAGTCTGTAGTTAGCAGTTCCAAGATAGGAAGCTGTGGCAGAAGAATCTGGTAGAGGAAAGTGAGTTGACTAATGGTGTTCAGGAAGCAGAGAGATAAGAGAGGAGCTGGGGAAGAGATATACTCTCCTAGGTCATAGTCACACTGACCCCCCCTTCTTCTGGCTAGGCCTCACCTCCTAACACTAAGTCAGCAATAATGTCCCATAATCTAATCACCTTCCAAATACATGAGGTATTGAGAGCCATTTTCAATCTAAACTACAACAGTGATGAAGAACACGGATGTATATTACTCTCAAACTTTTCTTGTGCCAATTTATAACTGCTTCCTGTCCTCCTGTCTCAAGTAATCCATATGCTTTGTGTTCCTGGTGGATAGTTTTCATTTCCTAGAGGCTTGGAGCTGTAACCACTCAGTATGTAGTGGATTTTGTTTGTTGTTGTTTGTTTCACTGGTGGGACTTATTCAGGCAGTATAGTTATGGTGAGTTACATTTGTGCTGCCTCTAGTTGAGACATCACATGCTATTGTGTGGATGAACCACAAATTTTTCATGTTATCTATCTGCTAATGGCCATTTGTACTGTTTCTAGTTTTGACTTTCAAAAATAAGGCTGCTTTTGGTGCTGGAGATTTAGCTCAGTAGTTCTAGTGCCTGCCTAGCAAGCACAAGGTCCCTGATTCGATCCCAGGTAACCACATACAACAATACCGACCAGCAATCAGTACAACATACCACAATGCCCTGTGTGTTGGCTCACTCCTGTAATCCTAGCACTCGGGAGACAGAGGTAGGAGGATTGCTGAGTTCAAGGCTTGCCTGAGCTACATAGTGAGCTCAGGACCAGCCTGAACTACAAAGCAAGACCCTGTCTGAAAAAAAAAAAAAGGTTGCTATGATTATTCTTATAAAATTATATGGATATATATTCATTTTCTGGGACCAGATACTTAGGCATGGCATGGCTAGAACACATGGTATATTTAATTTAGAAAGGATTTGATCTGTCTATTACGGATTGTGCTTAGTGTCCCCACAAGGCCTCATGCAGCCATGGATGGGGCTTTTACAGAGATGGCTGGATCCACAGTGTGTGATTTATGATGGAATGGTAAGATTAAGGGTGGTAGATTTAGTTATTACTAAATTAGTTCACTGATTAGTTTGGCACTGTCCCAATCCCAGTATCCTGGATAGAGTATAAAGGGGGCAGAGAACAGCTGCTAAGGTCCCTTGCTTGCTTTGCTACCTCTGCCCACCTTGAACTATTTGTTCTCTGCAGTGCTTGTTTGCCATGCCACCCAGCCTTGGTGGCAGCTGACTACAGACTGAAACCTCTGCAAATTGTGAGCCAAGTAAACTTTTCCTTAACTTTAGATGTTGGGTGTTTTGTCTCAATGATGAGAAAGGTAACTAAGACATTGTCTTTCAAAATGCTTGTTCAAAGCAGAGTTTGATATATCTAGGTTTTCCTGTGAGGATTCTTAAATCCTTTTTGTGTTTTCTGATTTGACTTTGTACAGTAGCCTGAGAAAAGGCTATTAGATGAAACTCAACATGGAGATAACTTAAAACATATATCTTATAATCTGACAGCTTTTACCATTTGTGTTTATTTGCTTAGTTTTTGGGTAGTAGGGATCAAGACCAGGGTCATTCTATCACTGAACTACATCTGAGGGGATTTTTATTATTTTATTTTATTTTATTTTATTTTATTTTATTTTATTTTATTTTATTTTATTTTTTGAGACAGGGTCTTGCTTTGTAATCCAGGCTGGCCCTCAGCTCACTAGGTAGCCCAGGCAAGCCTTGAACTCAGCAATCCTCCTGTCTCTGCCTCCCGAGTGCTGGGATTACAGGCATGAGCCACCACGCCCGGTTTATTATTTTATTTTGAGACAGGGTTTTGGTAAATTGTCTGGGCTGGCCTTGAACTTGTGAGGCTCCTGCTTCAGCCTCCCAGCTGGGACTATAGGCACGCAACACTGCAGCTGGTTTTCTGCCTTTTTCTCTTTGTTTTTGCATATGTGCTTTAATTCATACACTTTCCATAGGATTTATCATGGTTTAACCTTATTCAGATATCCAAGGATGGTTGTTTTAATTTTTTAAAGCTTTTTAAATGATATGGGCGTCAATATACTGCTAAATATATTCCTTCAGAATAAGAATACTTTAAGGCTAAAAATTAAAAATGTGGATTTTATTTTTCTTATGAAATTTGTGTATTTGATTTTTTTTTTTTTTGAGATAGGGTCTTCTGGCCTTGCTTTATAGTTCAGGCTGGCACTAAACTCACTATGTAGCCCAGGCAAGCCTTGAACTTAGCAATGCTCCTGTCTCTGTCTCCTGAGTGCTAGGATTACACGCCTGGCATTGTGGTGTGTGGTACTGATGGCTGGTGGGCATAAGTCACCATGCCCGGTATTGTTGTATGTGGTTACTAGGGATCGAACTAGGGACCTTGCACTTGCTAGCAAGGTGCCAGAACCACTGAGCTAAATCTCCATCCGTGTATATTTACTTTTTAGGGTCAACATTTGCATGTATTTAAGGGATACAATGGACTGTTTTGATCTATGTACCCACTGTAGAGCCATTCTAGTTCATTAACATACCATCACCTGACTTACAATATTTGTGCGTGCATGGATGTGTGTGCTAACAATCTATTCTTCAGCCACTTTAAATTATGCAGTGTGTTAATAGTGTTTAGGTAGTACATTAGATCGCCAAAAATTTCTTACCATTCAGACTGTAAGTTTTGTATCCTTTGATTAGCATTTTCCCTTCTCTATCCCTCCTAGAAATCAATTATTTAAAAAGGCAAAAGTACCCATGAAAATAGGTGGGTTTGAAGTACCTAGGGCAACTGTCCACTCTGTCCTGCAGAATAATCAGCCCTACTCTCCTTCTCCAGCAGATCATGCTATTTATCATGAACCACCAGATCGAAAAACAAAAGCCATTCTGACTTTTCATTATGTGTTTATTTGACTACCAGAGAGGCGGTATTGGGCGGTTTCCTTTTCTCTATGTATTATTTATTGGGAGTCACTGTTTCTCCTTACTTATTACTGGCTTATACATGCTCTTGCCAAGAGACTGCATTTGATAGAAGGAACACTAAAAAGAAAGCCAAAAAGTCAGGAGTACAACACAGCGAGTGCTCTTGTCACTTTTTCATTACTGAGAGACTTAACCCCCACGACTCTAAGGAGAAAAGATGTATTTTGAGTCACAGTCCGTAGACGTTTCAGCCTATCGTTGGCCGACTCTAAGACAGAAGAGGGCGAGCTCACATGGCACGGTGAGGGGCACAGAGCAAACCCAATGAAGGGAGGAGAGACAGACCTTCCCGGGCCACACTCCAGTGACCCACCTCCTCTGGGATTCACTTCCCAACATCACATTTAGCTGTAAACCTTTTTTTGTGGACTAAGCGACTGATGATTAGCCCACCTCCACGGCCCCATCGCCTCCCTAAAGTCCCTCTTATGAACGAGCACATGAGGCTTTGGGAGGACAGCTAGATATAAATCACAACGCCTAGGAATAGTGTTAACAAGAAGTAAGCCTACACAGTGAATGGTTTTACACAGTATTTAAGCTTGCAGTCACGTGTACTTGGTACTTAGCTTTGTTCCTTTTTAACTGTTTACTGTGAGAGAAATATCTATTCACAGGAAGTTGGGAAGGCAGTATAGAGAGTATATTTCACTGTTTTGTCTTACATAGTCATGGTAAAATATCACACCCAGAAATCTGACCACGATACAATTAGCGTGTGTGCAGTTTTACGACATATACATCTGCCACTGGAATCAAGGTACAGAATTAGCTCTGAGCACAGACCTCCTTGGCTTGGTGTTCACAGGGCACAGAGTTTCAGTTTCGGAAAATGAAAGCGCTTTGGAGATGGATGAGGAGGATGGTCTCGCAGCGCCGTGAGTCTACTAAATGCCGCTGAACCTCACACTTGAACATGGCTACAATGGTAGTTGGTGCTATGTGTAGTTTACCATGAAGAACGTGGTCGATATCTAGATCTTCCCCAAAATTTCATGCTTTCATAGGTCTTCAGGAGATGACGGGGTCAGGGCTGTGTGACACTGGGTTAGAGGTTTGCAGCTGGGCGTGACGCTGAGAGGCGGAGCCCAGCCGAGTCCCCCTAACCCCTCGTGCGCTGCGTGTGCCTGCGCAACGGCCCTGAGCGTCCGGCATGGGGCTCAAAGATCAGTCGGAGCCCGGAACTGTTCGGTGGCCTGGGCGTCCCGCGTAATGGAGGTCCTCAGGCTGCCTTCAACCGAGCCCCAGGCCGGGCGTGTCACAAATTCATTTCCATGTCGGTCTTGAGGCTGGGTGTCTGCGGCCCACCTCTTGGCAGGGCGGGTTTCCTCTGAGGCCTCTCCCTGGCACGCGGGGCTGTGTTCCTGCTGTGTGAGGATGTGTTTCTCCTTCTGTTCGTGTGTCCCCAGGGCCTGTCCGTGTGTCCTTCTCCCTGCTGCTCACAGGCACACCAGCGAGGTGGACAGGCCCCCTTCATGGCCTCGTTGGCACTCGGTTACCTCTTCGGGGCCCATATTCAGACACAGGAGCCCGTTACACACAGGGTTCTGGAGTCTCCGGCGGAAGCCTGAAGCGCAGGCTAGAACTGAACCTACATATCCTCAGCTTTCTTGTACATTCTCCCCTATGGGGAAGGTTAATTTAAAATTTCCCCCTGATTCTCAGGGGCGACAGAGGCTTTGGGAAGATCCTCCAGATGCAGGAAAAGTCTCCGTTGAGGGGAGCTTGCCCTGGCCTCTCACCTAACGAGTGTGCTCCAGTGGTGCGAGGCTGGGCCAGCTGCCTCTTCTATATTCGAAGCGCACCTCTGGGTCCATCCTACACCCTCATTTCCCAGGTGGTTCCTATGAGCTGTCCCCACCGCCATGCTGCCAGTCGTCCCAGGCCAGAGAAAAGACATCAAGAGTGACCAGTGGTAAAAGGGGTCGACGAAGTGTAATGTACACAACAGGCCACTAGATGGCTCCAGAGCCCTGCATTCTAGGAAATGTGAACCCTTCCTTCGGAGAAGGGTTCTTTTCGGGTTCCTCTACTCCTCCCTTTGCCTTTTTCCTCTGGCTTCTCTCTTCCTCTTCCTTCCCGCCTCTCTTCTCCTTTCCTTTATTTCCTTACTGTGGGCTAAGCCTAGGGTTTTCACCCTGAATCACACCTCCAGCTTTCGTAAAACATTTTTTTAAAATCTGGAGACAGGGTCTGGCTAAGGTGCTAAATTTCTCAGGATGATCTTGAACTTGCGGCCCTCCGGCCTCAGCCTCTTAGATTGCTGGATCACAGGTGCGAGCACCATGTCCAGTTTGCTCAGCTGTTTTTAGAGTCCATTTTCAGCAGTATCAAGTACTAATCATTTGGATACTGGTTTAAAACAAAAAAAAAAAAAAAAGAAAAGAAAAGAAAAGGTGGGCTGGAGATTTAGTTCAGTGGTTCCGGTGCCTGCCTCGCAAGTGCAAGGTCCAGAGTTCGATCCCGGTAACCACATACAATGCTGGGCATGGAGACTCACGCCCACCAGCAATCAGTACCACATACCACAGTGCCGGGCGTGGTGGCTCACGCCTGTAATCCCAGCACTCAGGAGGCAGACAGGAGGATTGCTGAATTCCAGGCTTGCCTGGGCTCCATAGTGAGCTCAGGGCCAGCAAGAACTACAAAGTAAGACCCTGTCTCAAAAAAAAAAAAAAAAATTAATAAATAAATAAAAATAAAAAATAAAAGGGCAGGAAAAAGAAACTTTTTACTGTCCCTCCCCAAAGAGCTTACCTGGCAAATGTGAGTGGTAGTATATTTTTTCTCACCAATTTATACTGAGAATGTCACACACACAGTGAGCACTCGTGGGCCCGGCGCTTAAACCTTGCCATTAGCGCTGACTAGAACTGGCGTGTACCCACAGCCACCCTGTGCTCTACCGCCTATCCACATCGACCAGCCAGTCTGTTTTTAGAACATGTTTAGAAGAAAGCGAGGTATAAGACTTTGAGAAAACGTCCTTTGCTCTGAGTCCCCCCCCCCACACACACACACTCGAGTGGATGGAAAGGGCTGTATTGGATGACCCCAGACAGAGATGTGGTGCGAAAGAAGGGAAAAAGTAGCGCTTGGTCTTTGCTTGTGTTTGTGCCTAGAGCCTTGCTTTAGGAGGGACAAAGGACTTTCTGGTCGGAGGAAATGTCTCCGGCAGAGAAATGGAGGGAGAATGAGCCTCGCGACATTTGGAAAAGATTCTCATGGGCGCAGGGGGAGGAATGAGAAGAAAGGCAAGTGTGAGTTGAAGTCAGGGCACTTGCGCCCTCTCCTGGGCCAGAGGCGCTGGGAGGAGACGGAGCCCCAGGGAGTAAGGGCTGCGCCGGACGGCCGGAAACAGGGGATCCAAGTCCTTGTGCCCAAGATGCGGGCTCCTCAGACCCCCGCACGCAGGGAGGAGGTGCAGCGAGAGGCCGGAGACCGGCTGCTGCCACAAGCCTGACTCTCTCCGGGAAGGCGTTTCTTTCTCCAGGGGCCCTTTCACTGATGAGAGGAGCCGGCCCGCGTCCTAGAGGGCGGCCTGCTCTGCTTAAACAAGCGCCCCCTTCACAGAGACGTCTGCGGTGATGTCCGACAAGCTTCTGTGCCTGGTGCCCCGCCGAGTCCACGCGCGCAGTTCCTCGTGGCACGCGGGGCGACACGGGGGGCCTGGGGATGTGCGGGGCGCACAGGAGCGAGCAGGCCCCGCCGGCCGCAGGAAACCGCCATTCTGCCGGCTCCGAGGCTTGACAACCCGGCAAGGCGGACCTGGCCGCTGCGTCCTGAGCACTTCCAGCGGGGGGTTTTCGGGGCTGGTCTCACGCGGAATCGCCGGGCTTCATCAGGCAGCCGCAGCCGCAGCCCTGATTCCTCCCGGGACTCCAGCGCAGAGAGCCGAACCCAGGCCCATCGGTGTTTCCGCTCCACGGACTGGGGGCGTTTGGGGGGAGCGGGGGGCTCTTTCTTTCCTCTGTGGGTTTCCCCCCAAACGTCTTCTCACTGTTTTCCGTGGAGAGCTCAGGTTTTGAGAAACCAGAAGCCAGAGCCCTCCCTGTCCTCTGTCCTCTTGTCTGCCTGGTTCCTCCAGGGGTGCTGCTCGTGCACAGGGACGAAAAGGAAAACAAGCCTTCGGAGAAACAGTGAGTGAATATTTTTTTAATTGAATTCTTTATTGGTATATTTTATATACAGCTCACAATCACACTCAACACTGGGGAAATTGTACCAGTATATGACACAAATTCATTTTCATTTTTTACCCATATCCCTACTCACCCCACAACCCCCACCCCTTAGATATGTGCTATTTCTTTTTCTCTCCAAATCATATTTATTTGTCCCCCTCATTATGTTCCTGCACCACATTCCCTTTGAATATTTCTTATTTTACAAAAGCTATCATACATTCTAGAACTCATTTACATCTACAGGTTCTCATACCAGAGAAAAGAGATCGTATTTACATATCTGGGATGTGTTTATTTCACTTGTTAGTGTGTCCTCCAGGTGTATCCATTTGCACATAAATGAATAAAACTTGCCATTCTTTTTTTTTTTTTTTTGGAGACAGGGTCTCGCTTTTTAGTTTGGGCTGG
>PVIC010027325.1:0-23934 GCA_004025085.1 Thryonomys swinderianus
AGAAAGAAAGAAAGAAAGAAAGAAAGAAAGAAAGAAAGAAAGAAAGAAAGAAAGAAAGAGAAAGAGAAAGACAATGGGAGAGACAACAGGTATTTTTGTAGACAGAAGACATGGATCTCTATGTGCAAAAATCAAGGAAATTATTTAATCCAGATAACAATCATGCCCAGTCATTCACAGAGGACCATTTAGCTGCATTGGCCTCTTTTCTAAAGCACAAGCCACTTAATATGGCAAATCATCTGTTGTTCAGTGTTCAAATTCAAATGCTGACTGGGCCTCTGCTTATCGGATGATATAGGTACAGATTTAATCTATTCCTCAGTATTGAACCTAAAGGCAAAAAAAAAAAAAAAAAACTAAAGCCTCAAATCATAATTTCTAGTTCTCCTTTCACCAGGGGAAAATTAGGATAACTCAAAGATGATAGTGCATTTCCATCACACAAATGTTGAGAAGATTAAAACTTCGGAAGATTGGCATCCACATGTGGGAATTATAAATTTCATTCTGGTGCTAGAAAAAAAGCTTTCATGAGCATGATCTAATTTACTTTATTGTTATGTTTATAGGATTCAGAACCATTGGCTACTTTATGATTATAAAATCAGGTAATTTTTATCTCCTGTGAGAGCTCTTTAATAATGCATATTAATTAAATCTCTCTGCATAAGAGATTTAAATGAAACACTGCACAATGAAGTACAGCCTGTGAGATTACCAGCCATATAGCACTTTACAGTATATTGAGATAAAACTATTTACTGAGTACTAACTTGTACAGAAGAGTCCTATCTTAAGAACTCCTGGAATTTGTAAAAGAAATATCCATAAGTAAAGCTCTTTAAACCAACAATAGTATAATAGTTCAACAAATGCAAAATAATATAATCCATGCAAACTACTTATGTGCTATTCACATACACACTAAAGGAATGATTGGAATAGAAGTGAAAATTATGAGTATATATTTCTAAGCATTCAATCCCTAATAGTCTTAATTGGAAACCAATATATTACTTAAGCAACAATGTATAATGTTTACAAATTAAAAGCATACAAAAGTAAGGTAAAAGTTAAAATACATATATAGGTGGCTGTATGTGTGTGCATGTGTGGATGTGCTAATCTCATCATTAGAAGGAAGGAAAAAGAGCCTTTAAAGTTTCCATTATCCATTATGTCAGGTAGCAAATATCTTCTCAATGTAACTCTAGACATTAAATCTGTCGAGAGGAATGCTGTAAAATAAATGTCTAGGATACCTTCATAAACAAAAATCTTATTTCCATAATTCATACAGCTGGCTGGCATTTATTGGCACGTCAGGTGCAATGGGGACATTTCAGGAACATTAACATGTACAGCATCATTTGTCAACAAAGCAACAATGTAAGCAAATCGTTCAGAACTCATACAGATTTACAGCTTTCTCTGCCAGCTGCTAATTACGGTGTGCTCGGCCTATTTGGTATGGTCTTTTTATTGGAAAATGACAAAGGGGTTATAGTATCCCAGTTTGGAATATAGATGTGGCTTTTAGTTTTAATACGAGTGTGATACAACCGTGTAGTGGGGAGTTGTGATCCAGTTTTGCAGGTCTTATAATTGATCAGCTTTGAATGATGAAGGACAAAGAGAAATTCATGGCCTATTTTGATTCTGATGTAAGTAACCTCTAAAACAAAGGAAAAATAGGAAAAAAATATCAAAGCCCATGTCATAGCATTTCTTAATGTTTTCCCTTATGGAACATGACACATAATATTCACCTCTCAAAGAGAATCTGATGTGTTGATTGCCTATGGAGCAAATGTTACAGAAGCCTGCATATTTCAGAGTTGTAGATTGTGCTTTGAATAATCAGGAGGCCCTGCCACAAATATGCTTAAATAATGTCAAGGTTATGACATAAGGTGACAAATGTTAGTGATGTCGAAGTTAACATCTGTAATAACCCCCTGCTTAAGTTGTTCAGTTTTAGGAAAAGACACAACTGTGCAAGCAAATGATTAAATGTCGACTCTACCTTCAAATACCCTGGATTGTGTCAAGACATATTGAAATCTACAAAATGACTAGTGAGCCTGCCTTTGTACTCAAGATGTAAATCTTTATTTAGAGATACGAATGCCTTCTACTCAACCAAACCATAAATAGGTAAATTGGTGAACACCCAGTCAGATTTACCCCATTCAAAACCTTATTAAAACCTATTAAATTCCAAAATGAAGATATTTGATATCCACTAAGATGAGGTGACCAGATAGTCAAATATTTTCAACTTTGCTGGCACTAGATTTTCAGCCAATCCTAGAGATAAAGTCAGGACAGAAATGGGTGACTGAAGCCAAAATGCATAATACTAAATAAGTATCATTCTTATGGCTCTATAAGTAAAGATTTTTAACTCCAAAAATTGTGACAGATTAGTGGCATCTTTCTCTCTTGTTTAAAGGTCCTGTAGAATTAGTCACCTTTTATATATTTGCTGATATATATTGTGTTTGGTGATTTCTACTCCGTTAATAGAAAAGGATTTCTAAAACAGAAAATATATAGCATGCAGTGTTTCATACACAAAGTCTAGGATTGCTGGGACATAGTAGTTGCCAAATTAAAGCTACTTGAATGAATGACTACACAATTGTGTGAATATTGGGGCTGCCCTGGATGATGTCGCGATGAAAGAGAAACTTGCTCACTAATTCTTTCTTAAATATGCCTTCTCCTCAACTTTCTTCGATGCCTATTTCTTATATATGTTTCTCTCCTTTGGCTTCTTGTAAAATTTACCTGCAGAAAAGTATCTGAAAAGTGGAAATATTAAGATATAAAATGCAAAGAATATTTAAAAGTATTCTTCTTCTTCCCATAGGAATTGGTATTCAAACTGAGATTCATTTGAACTGTTTGAAAATTAAGTAGAAAATTTTAGGCATTTCTTTTATGTATGGAAATATTTCAAATGCCCATACATTTTGGTGTCCTTAAGTAGAAAAGTGTTCTCTCAGCTTTCCCAATGCCACACTTACAATTTGCCAAAGGAAGAGGTGATGCTGGCTCTACTAAATGGATTATGTAGCATCTAAATTATTAGGGAATAGTACAAGATTGAAACAGTCTCTAGAATGGTATATGACCTTCTGAGGAAGAATGCTATAGTTTTAATTTAATTTAAATAAATTGTTCCTAGACTGAGTGAATATAAAGAAATCCACATGAGCTTCTGTGGAAAAACACAGTCTACAAGACTAATTACCATCACCTCTGGGTAGCAGTCCTCACTACTGAAATTTAAAATGAGCAAAAGGTCTTATGTTTTTACTGTTGAAAAGAGGCTGAAACCTTCATTTCATGTCAGAGCAACCTCAGACAGTTGATAGAATCAGACATTTGGAAAAGAGGCAACTTAGGTTTGAAACCGAATAATTGTTAATAGGTGGAAATAATCAGTCTTAAAGATAGTATTGGGGTAGAAGGTGACATGTATAATCCTACAGGACAGTCATCAAAAATTGATCTTAAATTTACAACATTTATTTAAATAGAGCTATCATACCTAAAACAAAATGATACCCTCTGAACATAAATTACTCTTGTGTACTATTTTATAAGGTAGCATTTGTTTTAACCCTTACAAAAATTGTTATCCTTATTTAAAATCACTATGTCAATGTTTTAAAGTATTGTGTTTTATCCTCTAGATAACTGAGGTTACAGTGATCATTGATCCATACATGTCTGAGATAGAATGATTTGATATTTTCCTGTTTATTGTACAGAATCCCTTCACAGAAAGCATTGCCAACATTCCAGAAACATTTCAAACATTCATAATTATTTTTAGTGGTATATGCTTGTCTTCGTAAAGTTATCTACTAACTATAAAATCTTCATAGATAATCATTAACTCAGGTCTCTAAGAAATTCCATGAAGAATAATTTATTATCTTCAATAATACCTAAGAATCCTATTTTAAATATTCTCAGAGTTAACTACACTTTTATTTCTTACTAATTTCAGTGGGGCTCTCCTTTCTTTGCCCTCCATTCCACAATGATAAATATCTATAAGTCTGTCTAAGGCATAAATAATGCAAAGTGGATTTTTGATAAGTAATTTACAATTCAGAGTATATATTAGAATACAGGAATTCTCTTATTATCACTATTAGTTGATGTAATTAAGTAAGAAATAAAAAGAATGGGCTGGGAGTTAGCCCAGTGGTTCCAGCATCTGCCTAGCAAGTGGAAGTCCCAAGTTTGATCCCTGGTAACACATACCACAGCACCGGGCATGGTGGCTCATGCCTATAATCCTAGTACTAAAGAGGCAGAGGCAGGAGGATTGTTGCAAACTTGAGGCTAGCCTGAGCTACATAGTGAGTTTAAGGGCAATCTGAACAACAAAGTGAGACCCTGTCTCAAAAACAAAAAGAAGGAAAGAAAGAAGGAAAGAAAGAAAGAAAGAAAGAAAGAAAGAAAGAAAGAAAGAAAGAAAGAAAGAAAGAAAGAAAGAAAGAAAGAAAGAAAGAATTAGATGTGTTATGTATGTGTACCAATGCCCATGATGAATATAACCCCTAAGAACTGCAAGCATATACTAATAAAAATAAAAATTGAAAAAAATTTACGAAGTGATAAAACCATGACATACATGTTCTATGAAGTGAAAGCCATTATAAAATTATAATTTGTGCTACATTTTATAAATAATATATCTGAGCCTTAATGGAGAGGCAAATGAAAGTCATACATGCACTTGTAAAGCCAGTTCAGGAGGAAAAGCTGTTAAGGCATTCCAAAAAGAAAACAAAAAGCCATCCTGTGGACTATTGCTACCAAATTCTCAATGTATTAGTTACATTGTAGATTTTTAGATGGAAGCATTAATAGCCTCATAACTCATTCCTATTTTTCCTTTACAAATGAGAGATAGAAAAACAGAGCAAGAAAGAGAGAGATTAATCTCAAAAGGGAAATACTGAACTTCCACATACTACAGAAGGGAGAGGAAAGACAGATTTGATAAGGAAAGAGTATTTATTTCCATAAAAAATACCCTTCACTTAAATATGTGTCCATTTTTAAGATTTGTAGGATAATTACAACATTGTTATTCAAACAAATTTGAGAGCTTAATATCAACAGACCAAGAAGATATTGTCTTTATCTGTTTGTGCCAGATACCTGAGACTGGATAATTTGTAAAGAATGGACATTTATTTCTTCTCACTTCTGAGATTTGGAGCACCCAAGGCTAAGGTGTTGGCATCTGGTGACAGCTTTCTTTTTTCTTCTTCACATGGGGAAGCCAGCGTGCAAAGAAAGTGTGAGAGTATGAGCCCACTCCTGCGGCTCCTTCTCACCAGCTCAGTAGTATGTAGGTCTCATGATCTAACACTACCTAAATGCCCGAGATACCCCACTTCTCAACGCTGTTTTCTAGAAATTAAGATTCCAACACATCAATTTTTGGATAGACATTTAGACCTTGATACTAATTTTAAGAACATTTTCCAAGAATAAGACACGCTCCTCTGGAGGTAATATTTGAATGCAAGGAAAATAGGTTAAGGAAGATCATTTAAACTAGAGCATTGACCCAAAGATATTGTCTAAAATCAAGATCTAGTTTGTGAGGTACAGAATAAGTCTGGTAATAGATCAAATCCTGGAGGAAAAAAAATGGTTTAAAATAGGGGAGGGAGGGATCAAAGTTAAAAATTCCAAGATCTTCAGTACTTCTAGAGAGATATAAATAAAAAATACGTGCTGAAATTGTAAGAATGTTGCATAGAGAGCCACTGCACAGAGAGCCACCGCCGGCTGAAGAGAGCTAAAGGATAAAAGATCAGGAGCCAACGTGGAGCAGTCACCCCACAGTCTGCTGCAGCACGTATCTTTCTCATCACGCTCAGTCTGAACCACGCCAGCAAGGAGCTACTCCTCCCTTTAACAAGAAATTCGTTCCAAGAGGAAGGGGAAGTAAAAAGGTTTAAGATGTTTCATGTGCATGTATCAACTTCCCACAGTGAATATAATCATTATGTACCTCATATACAGACTAATAGAAATAAATTCACAAATATTTGTCTTAACGATTTTCAGCGCAGAAAGTGTGTGACTTGATATAAAGTGTTACTTGACTCTCGGAGATAAAAATTCTAACAGATACACTGGATGTGGAAACAGTCATCTTTCCAGCGCTATGACAAAATGTCTAAGAAAAAAATTAAAGGAAGAAAGATTTGTGTGAGTTTGGCGAGACAAAACATTATGACAGAAATGCATGACAAAGGGAAACTGCTTGTTTCATGGTAGCCGTGAAGCAGAAAGTAAGAACTGGGGACAACACATTCCCTTCTGGTGAGGCCACTATGACCTGTTTCCTTGCCCTAACCCCCATGTCCTAGCCACTGATTCATCTGCAAACAAAACGGATGGTACCCTATGACCTGACACCTTCTAAAGGCTCCACCTCCGAACACACAAGCTCTTTTGGGGACACTGTGGGTGGAAACCATACCTGAAAGGAAGGGAGACGACAGGGACTTTGCACAAGGTTAGAAAGGGAGGGTGTTCCATATACAGTACTTCCTTGAAAATAAAACATCATGGAGGGCATGGAAATGATCAAAATACATTATACATATTGTTCCCTCCCCCCAAAATACAAAAATATATGACACTAGCAAAGATGATGGGATAATGAGGGATGGGGTATGGTTAAAGTATGTTATTTGCAGGCCAGAGATTTAGCTCAGTGGTTCTGGCACCTGTGTAACATGCACAAGGTCCCTGGTTTGATCCCTGTAACCACATACAACAATACCAGATATGGTGATTCATGCCTACCAGCAAGCAGTACCACACAGAATGCAGGGTGTGGTGGCTCACACCTGTAATCCCAGCACTCAGGAGGCAGAAGCAGGAAGATTGCTGAGTTTGAGGCTTGCCTGAGCTACATAGTGAGCTCAGGGCTGGCCTGAACTACAAAGCGAAACCTTGTCTCAAAAAAAAAAAAAAAAGACCAAACCAGTCTAATTGATCAGATTCAGAAGATAATAAGAAACCAATAAACAACTATGACAATCATTAAGTAAAGAATAGTAATCAGGCAAAAAAAAATCAGAAGAAAAAGGAAAAAGCATCAGCACAAAACAGGGGTCACCTGTCTTCTGGAAGAAATGTTCACTGTGGAGTAGATCACGTTCTTCCTACTCACAAAAATGTCAAGTCATTAGATACCTCCATATTGAAGAACAAAGACTGTTTCAACCAACACAGACATTTAAATTCTGTTGTTGCTGTGTGAAGATGACTTCAGTAATTTTTCTACCAGGAGCAAGTAATGTACTTTTAGAAAGATGTGTGTACTATAAGGTCCTATTAATGCACATATGTTACACAAAAATAAACTTGTTGCTGCCGGGCATGGTGGCTCATGCCTGTCATCCCAGCACTCAGAAGGCAGAGACAGGAGGATTGCTGAGTTTGAGGCTTGCCTGGGCTACATAGTGAGCTCTGGGCCAGCCTGAACTACAAAGCAAGACCCTGTCTCAATAAATAAATAAATAAATAAATAAATAAATAAATAAATAAATAAATAAATAAATAAATAAACAAATAAACAAACAAATAAACTTGTTGCTAAGGCATTTGAAAATTCCAAAATTAAGAAGACAAGAAGGATTTTTTGAATAACAACAATGAAAAGGGGTGAATCTAAAGAGAAAATAAATGATAAAGAAAAGAAAGCATCATGAAAAAGCAGAGGAACATTACTCAGAGATTGGAAACACTTTTCATTCAAAATCACAATCTAATATCTTCAGGCAGTTAGAATTCATTATATATTTCCTGTCTAATCTATTCTTTATTTTTAATTGAATTCTTTATTGGTACAATTTACATACATCTCACAATCACACATACCATTGGGGAATTTGTACCAATACATGACACAAGTCAATTCTCATTTTTACCCATATCCCCACCCCCCACACCTCCCCACCCTCTATATACATGCTCTTTTATTTTCTTTCAGAATTATATTTATTCTTTCCCCTCCTTACATCCCCACACCAAATTTCCCTTGGAAATTTTCCATTCTACAACGACCATCATACTGTCTAATCTATTCTAACCTCTTTATTGCATGGAGGGACATTTAGGGTTTTTTTCTGTGTTACTATTTTCTTATCTTGAATATCTGCCTCAATGCATTTTAAATGGCTAAGCTATTTGCTTAGAATTCAGGTGTTTTTCTTAACAGATTATTTCTGAGTGAAGCTGTTCCTATCACATGTTGTTGCATTCCAAATGCCCCCCTGAAATATAACCATGAAAGTAATTTCTTCCCTATCCTCATCAACACTTCGGAGAGCTCATAGCTGCAGGCACATGTTATAAAAGAAGTTGCTGAAGAAGGGAACTTGAAGTGAATTTGGCATAGAGTCATGGATGGTACTAAACACATGGATGAAGTTATTTACTTAAAATTTCTCTTGTCGGCCTGATTTGGCTATATTTTCAAAATTGACACATACTATGCTGTAGACTTCTATTTTCACTAGCTGAGAAACAGAACGATTACAGACTTTTGCATGTTATGCATTTTTAAATATCACAAAGTTAAACTTAGATTTTGATTTCATGCCCAGGACCAAGTGGAAAAATTTCCATCTTCAATAGTTCCTATTATTTTTTAGTCACAGGGCCACATACTGTATTTCTTCGACAAGTACAACTCCCACTTGGAATTCCAAGCATTGCATAACCAGAAGAGAATTCATATAATATGTTAGGCCTTCGTGTCCAAGTCAGATATTTCATCTGCATGATATTCTTCTTAGCAATTAAAGATCTTAAAATCATAGTTCAGAATAGAGCCAGCATTTAATTCATCCAATAAATATTTATTAAACACCTCCTTCTACTACTACTATCACAACCAGGACTACCACTTTTATATAGTTCTATACTGCCTTAAATCACTATTATAAACCTCATCTCATTTATCTACTACAGTGAAACTTCCCCATTGCTTGAAGAACCTTAGAGTTCCATAAAATAGATCAAGCAATTCCAAGAAATAATGGCCTTTAAAGTTTTTGTCTATAATTGTACTGAACATTATATTATTTTGATCATTTTGTGGAACAGACACCTAATCTTGTATAAAAGATTTGTCTGCATAAAAATATATTTATCCTCCATTTTACTGTATTCTTTCTTCATAGTACAATTACTTTTAAAATTTAAAAATGCATGGGCCAGAGATTTAGCTCAGTGGTTCCGGTGCCTGCCTCACAAGCACAAGGTCCTGAGTTCGATCCTGGTGACCACATACAATGCTGGGCATGGTGACTCATGCCCACCAGCCATCAATACCATATACCACAGTGAGGGGCTTGGTGGTGGAAGGCAGAGGCAGGAGGATTGCTGAGTTTGAGGCTTGCCTGGTCTACACAGTGAGCTCAGGGCCAGCCTGAACTACAAAGCGAGACCCTGTCTCAAAAAAAAAAATTTAAAAATGCAGTAAAATATTTTAAAATGTGTCAAATATATGAATGATATGTTTTGAAACATCATATTTAAATAAAATATATTTTTAAAAGTTTACCAGTTATGTTACAGGTTAGATTGGAACCATGTGATTTTTACCCTCATTTGTACAAAGGAAAAATTTTGAAGAATATCAACAGCTACAGAAGTCCCTAGTCTGACCTTGAGAGCTTGGAAAAACAGAATTGCAAAGTTTGAAGAAATATTAACAACTTATCTGATTCTCCTCTTTATACCTTTAACATTTATTTTTCAGTGTGGTAGTCTCTACATTTGCTTCTACTTTAGCAATTTAAAATATTTCATAATAGCTTGTACTACTGTCTCTTCAAAATGATCTTTTTCTCTTAATCATGGAAATACTTATCCAAGGGATAGATAGGCTAAGAAATAATAACAAGTAAAGGCAACAGAACAAATAAAAAAAGTTAAATGTTGTTTCTCTGCTCTGGAAAATATTCAGAAACATTAAACTGAGCACTCATTAAGAATCAAGTAAATGTCACAGTTTCAAACACAAGAGGGGAGGCTCTGCCTACTGCCTGGACCCTATCTAGTAGCTATTCTGGTTAGAGTCTCTTGTATAATATTTGCCTTTTAGTTAAGCATTTTTTTTACTTCATCCCGTGGTTAAAATTTTGTAGGATACAAGATTTAAAGTTGTCCATTTTCATTTTTTTCAAACTATATTCTATTAATTGGGTTTCAATTAATATAAGAAAACTGTATGTAGACTAATTTGTTGCTATTTCTTTTCTATAGCCATTCAGTTGTTTAGAACTTGATAACCTTACCCAGTTTCAGTTATATCCCTTTACTTCACAAAAAGTATCATCAACTACCAGACACTCATCTTACACTTTTACAAGATATATATTTCAAGAGTTTTTTCACATAATGCAAAGCAGTATGGCATTCATTAATCATTATTAAAGCCATTCTTCTTTTCCTTTTTATTGAATTCAAGAGGCAAATCAGCTAGTCTTTTTTAATGCATCAGCAAAAATATGTTATTATGAGGTATTCTGAAATAATACATCTTCATAAAACAATATAGGTGGAGGTTTAAAGAGATGTAAGGAACAAAATTGGAACCATCTGTTTATCCGAGGTAGAGAAAAGTTTTGGTAATAGTTGTCATGTCTACATTACAAAATTAAAACTGTATGGTTTCCTAAAAAGCCAGAGCCATCAAAAAGCTTAGAAAGAAGACAGTAAAGGTGTGAAGCGACGGAACAAGTAAATTCATCCACCAGACCTGAGCTTAGAAGGAGTGTGGAGATTCATACTTCCTGTGTCAGTGAGGATAAAACATATCTTAGTAATGACCTTCTTAGCCCTTGGAAAGGAAATATAGCTGCATTCCCATGAGGATGGGTTTCGAGTAGTCTACTAGAACAGGGAAGAGAAGCAGGCAAGGGCCTTTCATTGATTTTCTCTTCATCAGCCTGATAAATTGGGAGGAGTGGAGATTCCATGAAAGCACATATATGAATACATCATTTAGAGAAAAGAGGAAACAGGGAGAAAAGAGGGACGGTGAAAAGGAGGATAGCCCTCCAGAAACCTGCCAGACACCTACACATTTGGATATTAAATTCAAGAAACATTACTGGAATTTCACTTCAATAGATATTTAATAGATCCGTTTCGAGTTTATTAGAAGCAATTTTAAAAATACTGTCCAAACAATATAGCATTTTTCTTGCTTTTGTTCTCTTTCATATCCAACAAGTAACCACACAAATGGACCTCTCTTTAGATTAAGGAGGGGTGGCCCAATGGCTACTTTCAAACCAAAGCAAATAGGCAGGCTCTCATTTATCTGTTTCAGCATAATGTTACCCAGCATGCTACAATACTTATTTAAACAGGTGTCTCAGTCTCTGAGATCTAGATGTATAGTTTACCTTGAAGTCAATTGAAAACAGAATATTCCTTATTGATTTTGCCCGTGCAGCTGCTATATGCCGTCAATGGAGCTCACATGGACGTAAATAGAATGAATCAACTCCTCATTGGCCCTGGGCCTCCTTGAGTCATGTGAAGTAGGTTACTGATTCCTTTATGTTCAGGCACAGCCAGGGAGACAAGAGTGCTACTGTCTTCTGCTGGTGCACAGTGTTACCTCAGGCTATGTAGGCAAAAAATGCTTTCTTCTTATTTTTAGACCTGAATCAGTCTACGCCACTAAATGTATTCTTGTGAACACAGATAGCACTTTGTTGTCATGCTCATGGGAGGCCAATGGAGTAACCTGTTTGGACGCAGCTGCAGGCCACCTGTAGAGAAAGTCAAATTAGGGAGAGACCCCACTGTTCTTTGCATTAATGCTTTTTGTATTGTTGTTTGACTTTTCCCCCTCTGTCTATGTATCTTTTTCAACAAGGGAGATTGGGAGCATATTTTAAGGCCTTCTGTCCCTTTAAGGCATCTAATGATTGAAAGGACTCTAAGATTTGAAAGACTGTAAAAACTCCCCAGTTACCAAGGAATGATGGCAATACAAAGACTCTTAAAGCTGTTGAAGCTGAAGTAGCCTTACAGATTTAGTTCATTTGTTCAACTTCCAGCGGCAACTCTTATAAGGTACTGTTCAAATCTTCCCACCTATCTGTGCTGCTTCTCCTTGTGAAGATTTACCGTGATCTCAGTAGAAAAGTAGTCATCCATATTAGCAGTTAACTTTACTACACAGAGGGGAGGGGAGGCAAAAAAAAACGTTTAAAAGAGAAAGAAAGAGAATAAACTCTTCTTCCTTTCCTCATCTACCAATTTGAAGCTTTAAAAGAGAAGCCCATAAATGAAATATCTAAATTAGCCATAAATATTAAAGGAGGGAAATGCACAAATAAAACTTGTTTCTGGAAATCTTGATTTTGGCTGAATATCAAAAACCATTTCCTGACAATGAGATCCATTAGACTACAAAACAATCTCTCAAAGTAGTGGTTGTATTGCTTACAAGATTTAGCATTTAAGGTTAGACTCGAGACAGCTACAGATTGCAGACTTAGATTCAAAGGATTAGACCAGCAGGGACCAGTTCTTTCAAGACTGCTTGTTTCTCTTGTCTTTGTCTTTTTCATTGAAAATTTGTATCAGAAAGTAGGATTGCAGTTTTCTAATATTCTGCATCATGGATCCTTGCAAAACATTTTAGGTAACTGGAATCAAACCATATGTATTTGCCTGGTCATTGTATTCAAAAAAGTTATCATAGTCACTCTAAATGAGTGTAGCAGATTTTCTTTGCTTCAGTTTCCCAGTTTATCAAGCGCTGTTATCTCAGTGAAAATCCGGTAGTGGCAAAATTCAAATTTCAAACAGTATTTTTCCAATATAAATTTATAGGCACAAAATGACCTTTCAAAGTATTATATCTACTAACTAGCTACTAAGAAGTTCAGTAATAAATTCTTTCTATAATGAGACTCCAATACATCAGTTCTGATGATTATGATTTCATTCATTTGATAAACATGGGTTACATAACCACCTCAATTCTATAGAGTTAAAATAGAGTTTGCTGCAGTGAAATAATGACATTCAGATAAATTTAATTGTCAGGTACATGACATTTGTCCTAAAAACTCTACTGTGCTTTCTTTTAAATGCTATTCTCCTGAGCTTTTTTCTGGTGAAGAAAAAAAATTGAAGTAGTGCAATGATAATGCTGTTAGAGCAAAATTTTTGCAGTTTTGTCACATGTCTCTGGTTCCAGTTTCCTGAGACCTTCACAAGAGGCTGGCAACTGAGGCTGACAGATTCAGTGACAGGGGCAGGTTTTGAGAGGAGGATTCTGACTTCTACTCCTTGCCATGTCCACTCTGCTCTGTAACTAAACTCTCCCTTGAAAAGATATTTTCCATGTGGCAGTCTGTTCCACTGGGACTGGCACATAATTAGCACATTAAACTATAACTAGTAAAAAAGTCAGCCTGCTGAGGGAGAAGACATTCCTAGAAGCATAATACAAAGCACCACACCACAAGGTGCTTGGAATGGGACAGAAAAAAAAACACACACAAATGCCCCTATGCACTGGTTATGCCAAAATGTACTGCCATAAAGTAGACTCAGGTTGTGTGAAGTAAAAGGACATTTGACCTTCAAGATAAGAAGATGGAGCTGATAGACCACAGGATGCCAATGAAGACCTACTTTAAAAACATTCATCTGTGTCTTTCAAATAACCCGTGTTTAGCATTTGAAATGATTTTTATTATTTTCATCCTTCGATACTTTCTTCAAAACTCAACATAGGCAGAGTTCACTGTTGGAATGGAAAGCTGACTTGAGTATGGTAGCAGCAACAATACTAAATAGTAGAGCAACAAAAAGAATATTAGATTCAAAGCCTCTGTTTACATTGTGGTCTCCTATTTATAATATTTGGATAGGTGTTTTGCTGACCTTTTGTTTGGTTCTCTAACATGTGAAATATAACCATTGAGAACTTTTCCCATCCTTGTTGTTATTATCCTATGAGGTACGAATGTCAGCTTCTTATCATCTATGACACAATATTTCAATGTGATCTATTATTTATTTGCTTCAAATTGTTTAGTAGCTTAGTGAAAATAAATTATAAAATTAGCCCTCTAATTATTACTTTTGTAGCACCCCAATTGAGCTCTGTGCATACTCAGCCCTATCAAAGTACTCAAAAATGAAATGAAAAAAACATCAGCAATTTCAACAATCCTTATTTCAACTATTATATGTGGATAACCTCTACTTCTGTCAGCTGTTGTACACAATATTTACATCCGAAGTGAACACTTAAGAAGACATTTTCAGTGGCAGGCATCCCACAGGGTTTTGATGTACCTAAAGATGTACACTTTCCTCACTGGACCAGTACAGGGTCTGTCCCCAAGTGTAAGTAACCAAAGAGCCTGTGGCTCACTTATGTCTGTCATGTGCCTTTGTTCTCTTTCCCTTCCTTTCTTGAATATCTACGATCCCATTCAAACATAGTGAATGGGATTGATAAATGATATATAGAAAATCACCACACATAGAAACACTAAATTACATTAGTTTGGACATAATGTTATATACACAACTATCATTACATTCATATTTCATATCTGTATGAGCTACCAATGTCAAAGATTCCTTGAAATTATTTTCATCTCCTCAATTTAGTGTCGATCATTTTCAGTTTTAATTTTTTGCAGGATTCGGAAACTGGTTTTCACAGATGTTATAAACAATTACTTGCAGTTATATTCCAATCATGGCATTCTAATTTGGAGTAGAAACACAACCAAATTCCAGTTTCAGGCAGGGCAGGAATGGAGAGGACGCCCCTGAGAGGAGGGTCCTCCTGAGCAGAAACATTGAGATCCCGCTTCTCTCACTGCTGTATTTCATAGTTCTTATCTTTGGACTTAGAACTTTTGCCAGAGAAACTTTCCTTCCTAGAGCAACTAATCCTTTTCATTTAGGCTCCAGGCATGTCTCCCAATTTTGCAAACATCAATGCATTATCAAAAGCCCTGTGAATTATTAGTCATCGAAATACCAGCTATCCATTTTGTCCTGATTGCTTTTTCATTTTAATTGCTCCCATTTCCTGTCCTGCCCTTAATGTTTCAGAGAAAAGAAGGCATCCCACAAAAGAGGAAAAGAGAGATCTTTCATTCGGGAACTGCAAAGCTTCAGAGGTCCTAATCGACCAGGACGTTTGCTGCAAAGCCTTGGAATGCTGTTTTGCAGTTTCAGAAGTGATCAGACTCAGCTTCCCAGGATTTTTGATGCGTGAAGGATTCCACAAGAACAAGGGCAGCCTTGTTAACAAGTTGCAGTCTCTCCAAAACAAGATAGGATTGGGGTATAAATCATCATTTCAGTTCACAAAGCTATGTTCTCCACCCCTCTGAAGGACTCCATTTACCTCTAAAATGGTAATTCTGGTCTCCAGCAGGACGTGTAAGTGGAGGAATGCAGCTGCCATGTGCCCGGTGACTCTGAGGTTAGGGAAGAATGACATCACCAAATTTAAGCACATTATCATGGTGACATAGAGGCACCTTGTTTCCTCCTCTGTAGATAGAGCGAGGATTGTGCTCTCTGCCTTGTTTCCTCCTCCCAAAGAATACCTTGCCCCCCTCCCTTCTCAGCAGCTGCCCTATGGAGGGTTGAAAATGTCACTTCAACTAATGATGAATGACGCTTGACCTCTGGATGGGTTACTCTGATATTATGCAATTCTAAATTGCTGTGGAAGAGCCCAACTAAAAGGACTTTAGATATTCTGAATTGTTTTAAGGAGGTCTGGGATTATTTTGTTGTTATAGCCCTTTGGGGCTTGGGAAAGAGAGCAGGGTTTTTGCTCTATAAGCAAGGTAAAAGACAGAGTGCGCTAACATTTTTATGTTTCTCCTGTGAGATTAATATCTTTCCATTTTTAGAAATATTGTCAGTAAGCAGAACCAGTTTGGGGAAAAAAAATTCTCAAAAGGGCAACTGGCCCGCATGTCTTTGTTGTTTCTATTCAAATATAATTAATTATGTAAAGCAATAACTAGTGGAAGATGAACAATTAGTAGATTCTGTCAAGTAGTCACGCGGAAATTACTAACTAATTGAACGACTGGTCCTCTATTGTGTCAGAAAGCAGTGCTGAGAGTCATTCTTTTTATCTTTTTACTTTGTTGTTTTCACAGATCCCCTTTTTTCTAAGATGTATGTTTCACAGCAGACTAATAAATAAATAACCCTGGTTGTAATTTCATAGAGTGCAAAAGGGTTTGAAATAAAAACACCTGTTTTAATTAGCATTATGGTTTGTTCACTTAAAAAAAAAGTGATAATCCTGATGCAGTTAGCTGACATTTTTAAAGCTTTGAATTTCCATCTGTATCTTATATTATGATGTTCAGGATTGTCATGAGTTAATTATGTTAACTTGGGAAACATTGCTTGCATTTAGAATGAAAAACTTCAGCTTGAATAGACAGAAAAGCAGATGCTATCTTTCTTGTCAATTGCTTTGTTGTGGGCTGCCTTGCAACTCTTCATGTATTTCAGGATAGAAAGGGAAGTGTAAATCTCTATTTATTTTAAGTTTTACATAAACTACACACTTTCAGTATTCTGTTTTGGCTGTACATGCCTTGTGTATCTTTACATGTGTAGTTTTCCTGCCCACCAATTCAGAAATCCACAGTCAAATTATCTCTTCTTTAATTCTTAATTTGTTTTGTTGTGCCTAGACATTATGGAGATTAGTGCATAATAAAACTTAAGGGTAGGACAACTCCATTGGCTCTATCCTCTCTCCAGTTAATTTTTCTACCACCTTTTTTGTTTTTGTACATCAACCTTTTAAGTGGTATAAAAATACATGCAGCATCTGGGCACAACAAGGCATGTTAAGAATGGAGTAGGCATCTAAGTAGGAATTTCCATGCTTTTGTGAGTTTAATGTTCCTTTAACATAAAGAGCAGCTGTGTTTATGTCAATAATTACACATTGAAATAAATGCACGTACATGTGTTTCTTTATGGGATTAAGGGTGTTAGAGATGGCCTCACACAAAAGACTGTTCTCCTGTTCATACCTATCTAGAAAGTGTCGACAAAATTCAAAACCCAGTTATGTTGTTTTGAAGGTCTGTAGTATTACTATGGACAATTGGACTTCTAGGTTTCAACTGACACAATATTGTATAGACATGGTTATAATACTCTGTTTTCCTCCCTACTGCACTTCCGCTCTCTACTCTTCACTGCCCCGCTCAGTACCCAGGGTCTGAATTGTATACATTTCATGATTAAAGCCCCCTTGTAAAAAGATTCCCAATTGGATCAAGCCAAAAAGTGTCTTTAGGACACAAAGCAAGAATACTATGATTGCTAATACTTAATCCCCAAATTTGTGCTATAGGCAAAAAGGTATGCTTCCCAGGAAAATCTGATCAAGGTAAACTAGGTCACTCTAGGCAGGATTTCTGGAATGTTAAAACTTCCTTTGGAGGCTCAAAGAATGGGAAGTTTCCCATCTAAATACTACTGTTAATGCAATGATTATATGACAGCCAAAGTTAAAAATGAGGCAAGAAAAATTGGTATGATAGAGTATGATAGTTTAATAATGAGAAAGAACCAAAGGAGAGCTACAGAGCACATTTCTTATTCGGGACAGGAAATGAGCCAGTTTAATGGGAACAGATACTCAGGGACTGAGGAAGGTCAAATTTCAAGATGAAACGGCAATTTGTGGCCTTGCAGGAAAGCTTTTGGGTGATTGATTTGGAAAACTTACCCTTTAAAGTATATGATAAAGGTATGTTCAGTATATAAATACAATCTGTAAATGATATGTACTGTAGAGGTTTATTCAAGTGCCTTATCACACATTCAGATTAACATATGACTGTTCTACCACTTAAAAATAGCTGTGTTCATTAAAGGAAATGTAACCTAGATTTTTTCGGAAAATTAAAGCATATCATTGCTTTGATTATTTCATGTCTTTAACTGAGATTTATGGTTTAGTATGGCTTTCGTGAACATTTTGAACAAAGAGTTGTAAGTCTGATGAGTTATCTGTATTTGGCCAACCAAGTTTCCAATTTAATTCCAAACAATTATACCAACTTGACTGTTGAGACACAAATGTTGGACCTGTGAACCACCAATCCATGTGTTTAATTCTTATCAATTTTGGGTATGTTTTGCCTCACAAATTTTACAACACTTTAATTGTTATTAGTTGCAGTACATCAAAGACCTTGGGTTACCAGTGCTCCCCGTCTCAGTACAGACAACTTAAATTATACAGTGTGACTTACTCAGTGTGTTTAAGATTAATACCACTCTGTTACAGGCCAGACCGGAATGGAATTTGTCAGAGAATGTAATATGTTTAAATGTTGAATGGTGGAAATATAACATTAATCCAAGAATCTGTATTGTTTATTATGTATTTCTTTACTAAAAGAATCTAAAGCTGTTTGTGTATAAACCTGGCATAAAAATAATTGTATTCTCATTTCCAGGACATAAATTTAAATGATGCTTGGCCTCCTCTTGCTTTTTATGGTTTCCTATGACTAGTTTCCTTCCTAATTGAACTAAGTAGTTTTGCAAACTAGTTTGGAAATCAGATTAGTGTTAGCTGTGCACTCACTTTCTCTATGAATTTGGGCAAGTTACTTGATCTTTCTAGTCCTACAAACCTCACCTATAGATGGTAATAACAAATATCTTGCTTGGTTTCTATGAAAATTAAGCACATCCAAGTACCCCTCACTTATGAACTCAATTTATTGTCAAGGGCTGGATATGACTCATATTGGTCAATAGAAGATTCACACTCCACTATATCATCTTCAAAGTCTCTCTCTTACAGATAGGAAGAGCTCAGTGTTCTTAGACATTGGCCCAGGATTTCTCAATTAACCCCACACAGGAAAGGGTTTTATAATGTTCTTTCCAGAACTCTTTAAGTGTTAAATCTGTATCTGAGATCCTTTGCAAGTAAAAGTGGCTGGCCCTTGAGTTGTAATCATTCAGATCATGACTCAAGATTTTGGTTGTAAGCTACTACTATAACTGTGGTCTTAACCCAAGTTGTTTATATGTCAGGCCATTCCTAACACAGTGACTGGCTTGTTATTAACAGGACAGGTGTTAATGGTTTTTGCTCTTACTGGTTTGTGTAATTAGTGCTATTGTTATTATTCAACCTTCACTTCTATGCTAGTAACTTTCTCATTCATCTATTTAATATTACCCCTTTCCTAAGCTCCTTACTCAAATTTTTAAATGCCTATTTGATACTGCTACAGGAAAGTGTCACTAGCATCCCTGAGTCAAACGCGTTCTCACTACGTTTTCATGTCAAAAACAAATTAAACAACATGAAAATTCTAGGCCATATTTCTCAAGTATCCTACAAACTGCATCCTTCTCACTACAAACACAATTTTATTTAATCCTTTCTTCCCTTTATCAGGCTCAGGTTTTATTTGTTTAGTTTGCTTGTTCTAAGTATTGGTGATTGAGCCTTCATACTGAGTGACATCTTCAGCCCCTTTTATTTTGAGACAGGTTCGTACCAGCTGCTGAGGCTGGACTTGAACATGTGGCCCTCCTCCCTCACCCTCCCAGAGTGCTAGGATCATAAGCATGTACCACCACAACCAGCTACTTTTTTCAATTTAAGGCCTTACGCGTGCTACCTCCTTTTTTTATTTCTACAATCACTACGTGGCTCTGGCCTTTATTGTGTCTTGCTAGACTATATAGTTGTCTCTTATGGTGGCAAATAAGACTTTTCAGGATTTTCTAAACTGTTACTATGATTCATGGCCTTGCTTTAAAGGTTTTAGCCAGAAAGAGGCTTCTTTCTTCTTTGAAACACTGATTTGTTTCAAAGCTCTCTGCTGGAATGGTGGTTCTCAAATGTTACTTACTATGAATCAAAGTCACCTGGATAATTTGTTATATTAGAAGCCTATGCTGACCATGGAGATTCTGATTCAGTGGTTCCAAAGTAGAGCCTGATAAGTTAGCCTTTCACATAAGATAGGGTCCCGCGTTGTAGTTCAGGCTGGCCCTGAGCTCACTATGTAGCCCAGGCAAGCCTCAAACTCAGCAATCCTCCTGTCTCTGCCTCCTGAGTGCTGGGATTACAGGTGTGAGCTACCACGCCCGACATTTTACATAATATTCAGTGTGATACTGCTAGACCCGGTCCTAGAACCACATTTCAATAACACTGGTATAGAATATCCTTTCTCATCTACATCAGTCCATCAGAATCCCAAGTACTCCTCACTGCTCTTGCTGGGCAAAGTTTCATCTGTTCCCACTTGTCAGAAAGAACCATTGTACACTCCATGGTAGCAAAATTGTAATGTTTCTGTCTGGCAGCCAGGCATGATGGCACAGCCTCGAGAAAAAGAGGGATCACTTGAACTCAGAAATTGAAACCGGACTGAACAACATAGAGGGACAAACATAGTAGTTTCTGATTATATTGACATACTTTGTGCTGCTGTAACAGAACACAATGTTCTGGGTGATGTACAATGAATAGAAGTTTATTGGCTCACAGTTCTGAAGGCGTGGAGGTGTCAAGGTGCCAGTATCCAGTAGCATCTGCTTCCTTGGTGAGTCGTCACATGGCAGATGCGGAAGAGCAGGGAAAAAGCAAGAGAGAACCAACGTGCCCTTTTATAGTGCCATTAATCCCACCCCTGTGGGTAGCAGCCTCAAGGCTTAATCACCTCTTAAAGGTCCCATCTCTAAACACCATTATGATGGCAATTAAATTTCAATGCGAGTTTTAGAGGGGGCAAATACACAAGCCACAGCACAGCTGGAACCAGATTGCCTAGATTTTGCCCACAGAATACCTAAATGAATCTGGCCAAGGTGCTTAATCTCAGAACCTGGATTATAAAATTGAACCAAGAATAGTACCTATAGCTTATGCTGATAGGACAAAAAATGAATTAGTACATGGGAGACACTTGGAGCAATGTCTGAGAACTGCTCAACTTTTATTGTTTGCTAGCAGTTCATATATATATACTTTGACACTCCACTCAACCAAAGAAGTAAAGTTTGGAGTTTATAGGCCTACCTCCCTTCCCAGATGCTTTCTTTAAAAGTAAAAAGAACAGGGCTGGGGACTTAGTTCAAGTGGTTTTGTGCCAACCTTGGTTGCATAAGGGCCCAAGTTCGATCCCCAGTACTTCAAGACAAAAGAGAAAAAAAAAGTAAAAACCACATCTTTGTGAATCTCCAAAAATAGTAGTGGGTTTAGGTCTTCATGGAAATCTAATCTTAAAATGTTTTCATTAAACTGAGATTAAAAAAAGATGGCACAGAAATCTTAAGTAATAACCTTATAAACAATAAATAAACCACCTATTTCTTTTACTATCATCAAAAAGATGTATAAAATGAGGTCAATTATATATTAAAAATAGGTTACTTTTCCTATGACTTTTCTAAACTCTATAATTAAAATGACTTCACATTGGAAGATTGTAAAAAAGAAATTAATCTTATTGGTAAGTAACAAAGCAAATCCCATGGTTGATGATAGATATGACCTGTTAGCAATAGTTACACTTTTATACTTTCTTTTCTTACAGTCAGCATGTGGAGACCAACATAATCCAATTAATTATAATTCCCCTTTGTGGAATCAGTAAAGTGGTGTGTGACACTAAAACACCATTGAAGTCTTATCTCTAGTCAGATAATCCAAATGGATTTTCATTTCAAACTATCAGCAGGTCTTTATAAACTTCAAGAAACCACAGTATTTTGACTTCCCTGAACTTATAGTAAGTACAGTATACAATAATTGGTCTCTGAAGCAAGTCGTTTACATATGGTAACTATCAGCTCACTGGCCTTCTTTTTCATGACCATACCTATGGGTTTCTCAGGTTCTGACTTCTTTTAATGGTGTTTCAATTCAACAGCTGAGCTTCTCCCTCTTGGAAATGCCACCCCACTTCTGTATACTCCCTTGGATCCATTCTCCACACCACTGCCAGGACACCTCTTCAGCACATCACTCTCATGCTTGCCAGAAATTCAAAACATTCCTGTTGTGAGAAGTTCATGCTTTTTGCTTCTCTACATCCCTTAACATCATCAGCACCCTGACTTATGAAATCCATACCACGATGTTTTCCAGTGACTGTGGCTTTCTAAATGCATCAGCTTGTTCTGTTCTTCACATGACTATTACTTCTGCTCAGATTATCTTTCAGACACCTCTTCTTTCTCTCTGTCCCAACACCTCCCACACCCCTTCATCCACCTGACTCCCTCTTATTTCAGATAATTATAATCTGGTCTCTCATCTGGGAAGCCTTCTCTGACCAGCACTAATAGGAAACAAGATGATTATCTTTTATCTTTCCATAATAATCTAAAAAAGTAACAGATTTGTTTATGGTCTAGAATTAAGTATTTTTTGGTTTTGCTTTGGTTTGGGTTTTGCTTTTTCTTGTATTTGCTTGAGTTCTCTGTATACTTTAAGATCTTTAAGCATAACAGATATATCTTTCTTCTAAATGTAGAAGCTATAGCTTATACTATCCCAACAGCTAAAACATAGACCTGCAATACTTGAAAAAAGTAATTCATGAGTAAATGAGTAACCTATTCATGTCTTCAGTACTGGTTAAGTGGTTTTGAAAGAAAAAGTAAACAGAAAAACCATAAAAGTATGCTACGCATATGTACTTATTGCCACCATCACTTGTATAATATTGATACCTCTACTATCAGAAGAGATTAAAATTGATAAGTGATGTAGATGTGTTCATAACTGGTCAAGGAGAGTTCTTTGAACACTAAAAACTAAGCTAAGCTTTGGAAATACAAAAAATAAATAAGTAAATTATTTGAGGGAGGAATGCTAGACAGACACTTTGGTCACATCACTCTAGTTAAACTAACTGGTTGGACTCAGAAGTGATGGTGTTATTTTGATGGGTATAGAAAACAGTAAGAAAATTCTGAAAGAAAACCTCAGACAATACTCAAGATAAGTAGTACAGATGTCTCAATGAATCATAAAAAATGAGCAAAGACCCAGGAGTTGGTGCTACAGTTTTTGTTGTTGTTATTGTTGTTGCTCTTTGATTTTTGTTTTGTTTTGTTTGGAAGAAAGGAAAAGCCAGAAAAAGCACCTGATAGTAGAAGGCTATATCTTCCCACATTTGTCATTCTAGCTAATTTTTGATTAAAAAATAAAATAAAATAAAATTTCTCAATAAAAAACTAATACAAGAATAATGAAAGTTAACATGTATTATTACCTTCAAAATAGTTACTCAGACCTCAGGACATAGACAGAAAGTTTTCTGTGTTACAAAGAAACATAATAGCATGAATCTTTCTCCTCAGTGAACTAAGAGAAATGAGTAGTATAAATAAAAAATAGCATATATCTTAAAATATTTTTGAGACAACAGAATAGGTAATCTGAGAAATTATTTGAATTTCTCCCTACTTATTTATATGCTTTCTATTACTCTCCTTTCTCTTTCTCGTTCTTTCTCTTTGCTCCTCCCTCTCTCTGAAAATGAGTTTCTCACATAAGAAAAACTAGATCTTGTGTTTTTTCAACATCATATGTATGAAGAAGTTAATTCAAGTTCGTCTCTCTCTCTTCCTAGGATAATGATGTTGAACTTTTTGAGTTTTCAATAACAAATGGCTGAATGAAGCATATGTGACATAGATTTGCCATAGCTGTCTTAGAGGAAAAGAATTTGATAGATGTCAGAACTGCCCATTCTACTTGGAAAGATATTTTAGTACAAACAGGTGACCAGTCAACCACCCTGTGACCTGAAATTGTCTTCC
>PVIC010027326.1:0-23974 GCA_004025085.1 Thryonomys swinderianus
GACCTGAGTTCGATCCCCGGTTACCACATATAATGCTGGGCGTGGTGGCTCACGCCTGTCATCCCAGCACTCGGGAGGCAGAGACAGGAGGATTGCTGAGTTCGCGGTGGCTTGCCTGGGCACCATAGTGAGCTCAGGGCCAGCCTGAACTACAAAGTGAGACCCTGTCTCCAAAATGCAAAAAAAAAAAAAAGTTCATTTTGGAGCTCAGCACTGAAAGTGAAAATAATCAGCTGAATTATGTGATTTTCTTCAGGCACACACATTAACAAGAGGTTCCTGCTGTGTTGGTACAGAATTGGAATATTCTTCTGGACTCTCGCAGAAGCTGTCTTCGCTGAGACTAAATCCTGTTTGGTGCTTATTCACCGCGCCGGGCTCTGCAATAGTCCTGTAACCGGATTTAAGCAATCTCGGCAGTGTGTTTCATCCTGAACCAATCCTCGCGACTCCAGCAGCTGCAATGCACTCCTCCAGTCGCCAGGGGCCGCTGTGACTTCCTCGCGGCCGGAAGGCAGAGTGGCACTTCCGCCGTGCAGCCGCAGCGCTGCGCGCCCTTTACGTCGGGATCTCCTGGAGCAGGCGCTTCCGGCCATTCATACCCCCGGACTCTCTGTCCTGTTCGTTGTATTTTGCGTGCTTTTGGGTCCAGAGCCTGACGGCGCCGCTAGGATGAAGCTCGTGAGGTGCGGAGGTGACTTACCGGGCTGGGGGCCGGGAAGGGAAAGTTTGGGCTGGGCTCGACCGGCAGCTTGGCCGCCTGGAGAGCAAGAGGCGGGAAACCGCGTGCGCGCGGCCTGCTAACTCCCCCGACGCCCACCGTTCCTGCGCCTGTCGTGGCGGCACTGTGGTGTCCGGGCTGGGTCGTCTCCGGCTCTCGCAGGTTGTCCGGGCCCGGGAGTGAAGGCCTAACCGTTGCTGCCCGCGTCGAAAGGCCTTGCAGCTGCAGCGCCCCGCGTAGAAACCCGCTTCCCGTCGTTCACGGTTTTTGATCGCAGCTCTAGTTGCCCTGGAAAATTTAAAAGCTGGAAGTAACAAAACCTGTCTGCAGTGTTCTAAGTGGAAGAGGAACAAATCCACGAATTTGTAGGGGTTTTAGTCTTTAATTCTCCTTTTTCTTCGGAGCAGAAGTCATCTCTCACTAATTGCAGTCGATTGCACGAATGATAACTATGTCCTGTTTTTTTTTTTTTCTGTGACTACGTGGGTTAGTTGGGCCTACTAAAAACTAGTTTATGAGATTGAGAAGTTCATTATAGTCTGTCTTCAAGTAGATCTTTTTAAAAAATAGATTTGTTTTCAGTGTTTTCCCCTGAACTGAGCCTAGAACTTGGGGGCAGAGGGTTACAACCAGGCCAGATTGGAGAGGTTTTACCTAGCTTCTTTCTGTTGGCTCAGAGATTGTCACTGTCAGCTAACCAGTTATTGGGCTCCTACTATGTTATACACAGGTACTACTGTGGACCATTTGCTTACAAACTCGATTGGTTCCTGAGGGCTGGTCGTAATCAACACATCTCAGCTCTGGATGTTTACCTGGGTGTCCCCTTATAGGTAACAGGAGGCAGATGAATCTTCCATTAATTAACCCAAGTTGTTCTTGTGTCTGGACGGTTGTTACTTGAGGAACCCCTGTAATAGCACTTTTTTTGTTTTATTTTGGATTTGGGAGGGGGTTGTTTGTCTTGAGACAATGTCTCCCTTTGTAGTTCAGGCTGGCCCTGAGCTCGTTATGTAGACCAGGCAAGCCCTGAACCTACAGCAATCCTCCTGCCTCTGCCTCCTGAGTGCTAGAATTACAGGCATGAGCCACCGTGCCTGGCATTGTGGTGTGTGGTACTGATTGTGATGGGTGTGAGTCACCATGCCTGGTATTGTGGTTACCAAGATCAAACTCAGGACCTTGAGCTTGCTAGGCAGGCACAAGAACCACTGAACTAAATCTCTGGCCCCCTTTTACCATGTGTTTTGAAGTTCCACATAGTGGAATGTGTCAGTAATTTGTTCCTCACATTTGTATATTCTATTTGAGACTGTGTTAAACATTGTTCCTCAGATCTTCTTGGAAATAAGATTATAGCTGGATGGGGTGGTAAACAGTGTAATCTGAGCACTATGGAGGCTGAGGCAGGAGAAACAGAATTCAAGGCTACCCTGAACTACATAACAAGACCAAAACAAAAGGGAAAAATTCAAAATCGGATGTTCAGGAATGAAGCTGCTGAATCACATATTTAAATGACAATCTGCCTTACCATTCTCCAAAGCAGTTGGTACCATTTCATACTTGCACTGATATGTTACAGGGTTCCTCTTCCAGGGGTGGTATCAAGAGACCTTCAAAATGGTCTAGGGTTTAGTAGCAGCCTATTCTTTCAACGTAGCCTCTAACAAAACTAGGCTGTGCTGAACCCCAGGAAACAGAATTGTGTACTTTTGTGCCAAGATTGGGAAAGCACCAGCATCTGCATGTGATGTGTGCCCAGCCAGACCTCACAGGGTTCATACTGTGAGACTTAAAGTACTTAACGGGATTCTCTAAAATGAAGAAACATGCCAGCAGGCTGTACAGTTCCATGTGTGATAAATTGTGTTTGTGACAGGATCGAGTGTGCTTTCCACACTGAGTACAGCTGAATAAAAAGGGCATAAATAAAAATTAAATACATATAATAGAATTCCCATTTCTCTGCATGCTTACCAGCACTTGTCAGTCTTTTTAATTTTAGGCATTTTAATGGGTATAGTGATATCTCCTTGTATTCAATTTGCATTGTCCTATTATCTGATTATATAAAGCACTGTATCACCTGTTCAGTTGTGATTCACTCTCATGAATCTTTATTCTGATTGCTTCTGTTTTGTTATTAAGAACTATATATCCTCTGTGCTAGTCCTTTGACAGATACAGTTTTCTCTCATTTTACAGATTGCTTGCTTTTTGGGAGAGCAAGGTCTTGCTGTAGTTCAGGATAGCCTCAAACTCAGCAATCCTGCCTCAGCCTCCCCAAGTGCTGTGACTGCAGGCATGCACCACCATACCCAGCCAGGTTATTTGTTTCTTAATAGTTAGTGTTTGTCACTGAGCACAGGGTTATTTTGAAGAAGTCTTAATTTATCAGCTTTTCTTTTATGAATCTTGTCCAAATAACCTCTCTCTGCCCTCAAACTTTAGGATTGTAGTCTGTCATAATTTTATTTTGGTAAATGGCATGAAAAAGGGATCCAGGTTCATTTTTCTATATAGATCTCCAGTTACAGTACTGTCATTTGTTGAAAATTTTTACTTTTGCCTTGGACTGCATTGGTACTTTTGTGTAAAACCTATCAATGTGGCCTATTTCTGGACATGAAGTATTTAATTATCCCCTTATTCTGTCATTACTGATTACTGTGGTATAACCTTGCATTGCTTTAGCTGCCTACTGTCTTCCAAAAAACTTGATTTTAGCTGGGTGTAATAGTACATGCCTATAATCCCAGCCCTCTGATAGGGAGAGGCACTCAGATAGCAGGATGATTCCATCCTGGGCAGCTTACTGAAACCCCACCTCAGAAAAGGGTTAGGGAGGGCTGGAGATATAGCTCAGTGCTTCCAGCACCTGGCTAAGATGCGCAAGGTCGAGTTCTATGTGGAAACTACATAGAACAGCACAGGGCAGGGCTGACTCACGCCCACTAGCAATCAATACCACATACCACAGTGCCAGGTCTGGTGGCTCAAGTCTGTAATCCCAGCACTTGGGAGGTAGAGGCAGGAAGATTGCTGAGTTTGAGGCTTGCCTGGGCTGTCTCAAAAAAAAGCTCAATAATGGGATGAAACTGGAAAGTTGAAATTCTAGGTTAATATGGTTATCATTTATTGAAATTGGAACTGAATTAAATCTTGTTAATTAGCATTAAAAATTTGTTGAAAAGGGCTGGAGATTTAGCTCAGTGGTTCTGGCGCCTGCCTCGCAAGCCCAAGGTCCTGAGTTCCATCCGGGTGACCACAATAGAATGCTGGGCGTGGTGACTCACACCCACCAGCCATCAATACCACATACCACAGTGCTGGGTGTGGTGGCTCACGCCTGTCATCCCAGCACTCGGGAGGCAGAGACAGGCGGATTGCTGAGTTCGAGGCTTGCCTGGGCTACATAGTGAGCTGAGGGCCAGCCTGAACTACAAAGCGAGACCCTGTCTCAAAAAAAAAAAAAAAAAATTGTTGAAAAAAATTCTTGTTTTCTTTGAAAAGGTGTTCAACAGTACATGGATGCCTGTTAGGATGACCCAAAACCAAGACAGAGCACTGATGAGGCCCCACATGTGCTAGGCATGTGTGCTAGACCCTCAACCCTTTTGGTTGGGTGCTTTAAAGTCTGTTATATCCAGTACCAAGTAATTCTCACCATTGACTGTCTGTATCACTGAAAATGTGGTATTTTAAGGTGGGCTGCCTTTAGTCATGAAAACACTGAGCTAATGTCTATTAAAATCCAGGATTACACAGAGTGATCAGGCTTCTCACCAGTAGCCTGTAGGGGAAATAAATAGTTCAGTCTATGTGGGCCAAATAGTGTGGGGAATGATGTGATGGTCCCCAAGGTGTATGTGCCACAGAATGTGAACTCCCCAGCCTCATGCATGTCTGTAATCCCAACACTTGGAAGGCTGAGGCAGGAGAGTCACCGCAATTTTGAGGCCAGTTTGAGCTACATAGGGAATTTGTGGCCAGCCTGAACTATATAGTGAGACCCTGCCTCCCCCCAAAAAATGTACCTGTAGAGTTTGATCTGTATATTAGATGATACTGTTAGGACTGTTTATTTTCTTGAGAGTGTTCTCATTACGAAGTAGATGTTGAAATATAATACATGTACCTTATTTTCAAATGTCAAAATGAAAATATACAAGAGCTGGCTATAGCTGGGCATGGTAGTGCACACCTGTTATCACAGCATTCAGGGGAGTAGGACTGCGGCAAGTTCGAGGGCAACGTGAACTACATAGGGAGACCCTGTGGGGGAGGTGGAGCCTGGTGTAGTGGCTCACGTCTGTAATTCAACACAGGGAAGTGGGTGTCTCCAAGAGTTTGAGCCCAGCCAGAGGGACAGCTGGAGAAACAGATGGGTGGATTGCTCACTGTCCGTAAGTGGGCCAAACAGCTGTTGAGTCAGGAAGAACAAAGGCGGCCTCATACTTCACGCCATACAGAAAAGAAGTGACTCCTCAGTAAATTAAAACTGTAAATGGAAGTTAGAACTTTTTGTACAGTGTTGGCATGGACAATACTCTAAGCAGTACCCATACCCAAGAAGAACTGATAAATGTATAACAAAATAAAAATGGAAGAAACACATGTGGTTACATATGTCTTTTCCTTGCATTTAGGGAGCTGGGGCTCGAGGTTGATTTGAGCCCAAGAGTTTAGAGTGGCCTTGGCAATATACCAAGAAAAGAAAAGCATTTGTATGAATAGCAGGCTGGCAGAAAATACATAGGAAAATTGAACCATATTGAAAGTGCCGTAGTGATGTATGTGGAATCTGGAATACGGCTCCATGGCAGAGCACTGCCTAGCAGGCACGAGGCTCTGGGCTCAGCCCCGCACCCACACAGTGCACACAGGAGTAATTCATAGACTGCACCTGTCCGTACTTAGGTACTCAGTCTCATGAGTAACTGGGGAAAGCAAATCCTCCTTTCCACGAAATCGACACAAGTGTGAAAGATTACTAACTAGTGTTGGTGAGGGCTTGCACAAAAAGGATCACAAGAGCAAAAACAGAAAGCTTGATATTTGTCTATATATTCAAATGATGGCGTTTCCTCATAGTAGAGTATCATTGAGCTCATAAGAATATATATCGGCCAAAAAACTGTTGACTGGGACTACAAATTATGAAAGCCATTAATGACCCAATTTATTTAAAGACAAATCTTAGGTATATACTTAAAATCTAGAAAAGTATCCCCACACATAGAGGGGGTGGGAGGTTATTTGTGTACAGATGATAAGCCTCTTGTAGCTACCAATTAAAATTTGTTATTTTTTGTAGCTTATAATAGGACTTCTGTCTCCATTTGAGGTTAAATTATATAATGGTTTAGAAAATCAGAAATGCCCAAGTGACAATGTTATAAATGTTGAGGATGTAGTTTCAGAGAAAGATGAAAATTATACACAGGTTAACAGGATTTCATGCAGATAACATTTAACAGATTTTCACCATCTAGTGATTTCACTTTTTCAACTAAATGAATATGACTGAAGTGTTACAGGTGAGAATTTATGCTTTTATTCCTATTTTTATAGATTTTTGATGAAATTGAGTCATGAAACTGTCACCATTGAATTGAAGAATGGAACACAGGTCCATGGAACAATCACAGGTAGGTAGCTTGAACCGTTTTATAACACTTTTCAGGGTTTTTGTTTTTCATCTCTTTCACCTTCTGACCAGAAGTCTCAGTTAATTACCTTTAGGACCAAGCTGACTTTCACAACTGTCCTGTGTGCTTGGGCCTTTGCTGTGTGTGATTTCTCTGGAATGCTGCTGCTTCTGCCTTGGAAACTTTGTACTTTGATTAGAAAGTTCCTTTCCCTGTTAGATCTCATTGCATCGGGTAAAAAAAATATGTGAGAAATGAAAGGGTGGTCAGGAAACTGCAATTTTCCCTTACTAAGGAATTACTGTTAATACAACAGTTTGAAATATTTTCATTGCTCATAGTTGGTGTTCCAAAAAACTTGCAGTTTCCAAAGAACTGATAGACCAAATGAAAGAAAATGTTGTCTTAGTACATTTCTATTCTCCAGAGTATTAAAATCATACATTTATAAGTAACTTTTTGATGAATGAGCAGCTGAGTGTAGCAAGAAAGCATACAGTATTGAACTGACCCTGTCTGTACGTGTACTGGACTTTACAGTCCTGCAGCCATGGAAAACCGCAGTGAAGGGTAGCATGATCTGTGGTCATGTCTGAGGAGGGGTAGCTGACTCATTACCATCCCCTAAGTAGTGATGCAGTCTGCTTTCCCCAGAGCACTGTTTTCACTGTTAAGGAGCCAGGGGTGGTTCTTGCCTTTTTATTTTGTTGCAGTATCGGGAGTTAAACCAGGCCCTTTGTGCTGACCTGCATCTTTGGCCCATTTTATTTTATTTTGGCTTTTTGGTTTGGTTTTTTTTTTTTTGAGACAGGGTCTTGCTTTGTAGTTCAGGCTGGCCCTGAGCCCTCTATGTAGCCCAGGCAAGCCTTGAACTCAGCAATCCTCCTGCCTCTGCCTCCCGAGTGCTGGGATTACAGGCATGAGCCACCACGCCCGGCTATTTTGGCTTTTTGAAACAGGGGCTGATATGTAGTCTAGGCTGGGCTTGAACTTGGGGAACTCTTCTGCCTCAGCCTCCTGAGTGCTAGGATTGCAGGCTGTACCACCATACCTGGCTAATTTTTTTTTTTTTTAGACGAGGTCTTACTTTGTATTTCACACGGGCCCTGAGCTCACTATGTAGCCCAGGCAAGCCTCAAACTCAGCAATCCTCCTTCCTCTGCCTCCCAAGTGCTGGGATTAGAAGCGTGAGCCAACATGCCTGGCATTGTGTGTGGTATTGATTGTTGGTATTGCTGGATGACCACCACACCCAGCATTGTGGTATGTAGTTACGGGGATCGAACCAGGGACCTTGCACTTCCTAGGCAGGTGCCTGAACCACTGAGCTAAATCTCCTGCCCCATGGCTAAATTTTTAATCTTGAGACATAGTCTTAATTAATCACATTGCCCAGGCTAGGGTTGAATTTGCAGTCCCTCTGCCTCAAGCTTTCCAGAGTGAGGAAATGATTCTCTCTCCATTTACAGCTAGAGTTAACCAGTTTTTTCCAATCCTATATGAATAAATATGGACACATTCTCAGTCATTACAGCAGGCATAATCATGCTGGCTCCTGCAGGTTGAAAAAATACGGCTTACCATGTCATCCCTGGATCCTAGAAGGAGTGTAAATACCCTGCCCCAAAGGAGGTGAAATATATAGCAAAAAGAATGTTAATTTCAGGAAAGAAAACTGTCTGACTGGGAAAAACGGGAAAGAATTAGGAACATTGAAAAACTTGAGGGGAATTCTACTTTTCTGACCTTTAAAAACAAATGTCTTGGAAGGCAGATGCAGAAAGATTGCTGAGCTTGAAGCTTGCCTGGGCTCCATAGTGAGCTCAGGGCCAGCCTGAACTACACAGTGAGACCAAGCCTCTGCTGACGGTCCCCCTTTGTGAAGGGAAGCCCGCTGGTCACCTGCACTTCCCCAGTGCTCTTGGGGGCCCTGCTGACCCTGCTCTGCTCCCACAGGTGTAGATGTCAGCATGAACACACATCTGAAAGCGGTGAAGATGACCCTGAAGAACAGAGAGCCGGTGCAGCTGGAGACCTTGAGCATTCGCGGAAATAATATTCGCTATTTCATCTTGCCAGACAGCTTGCCTCTAGACACGCTACTTGTAGATGTCGAACCTAAGGTGAAATCCAAGAAGAGGGAAGCTGGTAAGTTTGACAGAACTGTGTATTGAAGCCCTGTATTTAATACTGTGTATTGAAGCCCTGACCCACTATTTATTCAAAATACAACATGCAGGCCCCGAGATTTAGCTCATGGTTCCAGAGCCTGCGTATCAAGTTCAAAGTCCCTGGTTTGATCCCCAGTAACCACATACAACATTACTGGACATGGTGGCTCATGCCCACCAGCAATCAGTACCACATACTACAGTGCCAGGCGTGGTGGCTCATGCCTATAATCCCAGCACATGGGAGGCAGAGGCAGGAGGATTTCTGTGAGTTCAAGGCTTGCCTGGGCTACATAGTGCACTTAGGGCCAGCCTGAATTACAAGGCAAGACCCTGTCTCAATAAAACAAACAAAAAAAGAATAAAACATGCAGCAGGCGTGGTGGCACGTGCCTGTGATCCCAGCACTCGGGAGACTGCGGCAGGAGGATCACAAGTCGCAGATCAGCCTGGACTGCGTAGTGAGATGTTGTCTAACAAACAGAAGCGGTAAGGGTGGGAAGAGCTCCGTGTGATGGGCAGGTAATATGAGTGTTTTTCTCTCCCCTCAGTTGCAGGAAGAGGAAGAGGCCGAGGTCGAGGACGAGGACGTGGCCGTGGCAGAGGAAGAGGGGGCCCTAGGCGGTAATGCCTCTCTAGATGACTGGTGCAGAAGGGATTCGGAATATATTTTGTACAGGTTTTGTTTGTCAGTTTTTAATAAACATAAATGTGGGACAGAGTTGTCTGGTGACTATTACCAATTTAAATTTTAGTAGTCAGCCACATATTTGTGAAATTAACACAGTGAGAGCAAATCAGCTCTTCCCCCCAGCCCCCACAAGGTCTTCTGTGTGTGTGTGTTTCAGCCTGGATTGTACTCACACACAGCCCACCCTGGCCTCAGGCCTGTGGTGACCCTCCTCAGCACCTGAGTCTTGGGATTATAGCCTCATGCCACCGTCCCTGGCTTATTTTTAGGGAGGGGGTTCTGTTGAGGGGGAACCTGGAACGTTCAGACCAATCTAGGTCCTCAGCCTTGTTGGCTTGCTTTGTGCTGCTTTTTTTGTGTGTGTGGCAGTACTGGGGATTGAACCCAAGCCCTTGTGCTTCCAAGGTAGAAGTGGTACCGTGTGAGCTAAATACCTTGTCTTTTGCTTATTTTCTTTTGTGACTGATTCTTGGCTGAGTTGCTAAATTGCCCAGGTTGGGATTAAATATATGATCTTCCCTCAGCCTCCTGGACTGCTAGATACCAGGTGTACCTCACCACAACCATTATGGTTCCCCCCCCTTCTTTTTTTGGCCTTTAATATTTAAACTGACACACTCAGGAGGCAGAGACAGGAGGATTACTTTGAGTTCAAGGCTAGCCTGAACTACAGAGCAAGACCCTGTCTTAAGAAAAAAAGAAAATTAAACATTTTTCTTTTCATTCATAATGATTATACATGAAATACACACCTTTTTATTTTACATACACTGCATATATATTAGATTGGTTGCCCTGATCCCAATGTGTGGAACCTGTCTACTGGTGAAATAAGTCTTCGTGTTTCTGAAATTAAAGTCCTTATGGGATAGGGTCTCAAATTGACTCCTTGGGTCAACTCAGAAACATCAGTGTGTGTGACAGATTGACAGTTCTCTTCTGAGTCAGAAACCAGTAATGTTATTGTCAGTTAATGTTTCTGTTCATTTCACTTTTTAAAATAGGTTCTCAGTAAAACAGTTTTCTCTTCTGAGTTGAGACTCAGATGACTGCCCCTCAATTTTCATCTGTGAGCAGGTGGAAGGCTGTATGTCATGCTCCTGTCAGTGGCTCCTCAAATACTTCTGTAAAGGGTTCTCTAAGAACAAAAGGGAGGTGCAGATTGCCTCTGATGGGTATTATCATGATGTTTGTCTAAAATGTACCAATAAATGTTTTGCTATAAAGAAAATGTATTTGATAGCAAAACAGTTCTTTTTGTTTTTTTTTTCCTACCAGGAATCAAACTCGGGGCCTCAGGCTTGCCAGACAGGTGTTGTGCTGTTGAGCTACATCCCCAGCCCCTAGCAAACAATTATTTTATCTTTTGATTTTTTTCCCCCAGTACCAGGGATTGAACACAGGCCCTTGTGCTTGTAAGGTAGGCATAGTACTACTTGAGCTAAACCCTGGCCCCTATCTTTATTTTGAGACAGAGTCTTGCTATGTAGTCCAGGCTGGCTTTCAGCCATATAGGTCTCTTCCTCAGCCCTCTGAATTCCGAGGCTGTGGGTACCTACTACCATACACCTGCCTGGCCAGAGACTTGTAAAGATGTTTTAACTAAAATCATAGTACCTTTTTTCACTAGATATCTTCAACCTCTTGATTATTTTATAGTTGACATCTTTTATGAAGTTACATGTTAAATGGTCAGACAGCCGGGCGTGGTGGCTCGCACCTGTCATCCCAGCACTTAGGAGGCAGAGACAGGAGGATTGCTGAGTTCGAGGCTTGCCTGGGCTATATAGTGAGCTCAGAGCTAGCCTGAACTACAAAGCGAGACCCTGTCTCAAAAACAAAACAAAACAAAAATAAATGGTCAGACAGCTGTATCACATATTCTGTGATCTAAGAGAAAGTATGAAATCCATTATGCTTAAGACCACTTTGAGTGAATATCTCAGTATCATCAGCCCTCCATGGGAACCACATCTGGAAATTCAGGGGATACAGGGTCAGTTTCAGAAAAGCTGGTTATGGTGATGCGCAGTTGTAATCCTAGCTACTCAGCACCCTGGGCAACTTAGATCCCAATTCACAGTTTAAGAAATAAAAATATTTTTTAAAGGGGCCGGGAATTTAACTCAGTAGTAGACCTCTTGCTTATTAGTGCAAGGCCCCTGTTCACACACAAAACTTAATTTTGGAAAAAACTTACATCTTCAAGTAGGAACTTTTTTTTCCCCCTTATCCCCTAACAATGCAAGAGGCAGTTTTGTGGCTTACACATCATATATATTGTACAGGTGTAAGTAACCTGGAGATAATTTGAAGTACTGCGTATGGCAGAGAGCAGCTGGGTGTGGTGGTACGCACCTGTAATCCCAGCACTTGAAAACCTGAGACAGGAAGATTCAGTCTGAGGCCAGTCTGGAATACATGTTAAGAGCCTATTTCAAAACAATATATGAGACAGGGCTTAGGATATAGCTCGGTGGTGGAATATGGTAGCATTCAAGAGGCCATGGCTTCAGTTCCTGACACAGGAAATGTTATCTGGCCGGGTGTGGAGGCATACTCCTGCTATCCAGCGGTCAGGAGGCTGAAATATTTCTCCAAGTGTGAGGCCAGCCTGGGCTACATAGCAAGATCCTGTCTCCAAAAAACAAAACCAAAGAATATGTAAAGGTTTATGCTGTATCCTGTGGATACAAGTCTTAGTCTCAGCAAGGGATCCTGGGACCAACCTGAGGCACAGCTATTAAAATTGAACTGGCATGGCAAATACAGCCGGAATGGAGTTTTTCTCCATACCTTCTATAAATTAAGAAGCTAACAGTAAGTAAATGGTTCACACTTGGCTTTCCCATGTTCTGATCTGTTACTGCTCCTGGTGATTGTAATTCAAACTGAAGGCCAAGGACTACAGCTGTGTGAAGAGACTTGAAGACCCCACACAGTGAAGCTGGCAGCCTGCCTGAAACTGCAGTCCCTGTACTCAGGAGGCTGAGGCAGGAGGAGCGCCTCAGGTTCAAGGCCAGCCTGCACTACATAGTGAAACCGTGTCGCAAAACAACAAAATAGTTTGCTCCTTCCCTTAGGACCTTTTAGGGTAAAAGGGAAACCTGAATAAAAATTGATGTGCATTTACAAGTTGTGAATATTCTGAAAAAGTATCTCATACTTGCCCAAGTTAGAGACACGTGTATTAGCACACTGGGATTTTCAGGGGAATCCTGTCATTTAAGATAGGACTGTGTCCCAAGAGTGTTACTAAGAGTGTTAGTGTCCATGACAGATGTTGAGTGAGCCGGTCTGGTCACAGCTGCTAATCAGGTGGGTATTGGGCTGAGCTTGTTTGTCGTTTTTATGTGAAAAGGCTTAAACTGAAGGGTGTGAACTGACATGTAGGCAGGCCTGTCACTAATAAAGGACAAGTGTAATGAGCTGGCTGCCGAATTGGACTCAACCCTTTGACCTGAGCTACAGCCCCAGGCCTTTCTTCAACTTTGACAGGGTCTCACTCAGACCCTGACTTCCCCAGGCTGTGCCTTAGTCTGCAATCCTCCTGCCTCAGCCTCCCAGAGTTCTGGGATTACAGGCATGCATTGCCTCTCAGTAGAGTTTACCACGTGTATTGGGCAAGGTTAGTAGACAGATTGAATTTACAAACAACAGGCTGTGCTGCAGAGGCAGCAAACCTGTGGCACGCATGGTGCAGTGGGCTGTTTCGTTGAGAACGGGAGAAGGTTTGCCATCACTGGACAGTGGAATGCAATGGTTTCTTGGTGCTCACAGTAATCAGGTTTCTGATGTCCCTGTGAATGCTGACCCCAGTCCTGAGGTGAGGCTCCTGCAAGCCTCTGGTCACTGCTTCCATAGTTCTGTTCGGGTTAAAGACATCCTATTTAACCTGTATCGTCAGCTCAGCATCACACTTGGGCCAGCAGCACAGGAACTGGTGCCTGAGGGGGGCTCAGGCAGCCCCACGCCTGGAGGCTACTTTAGACAACAAAATACCAAATAACTGACTTGCATGGACTGGGAAAAAGGCATTTGTTTACAGAGTGCAGTTGAACTAAAGGAAAAGAGCATTGTTCAGCCTTAGGGGTCTGAGTACCTAACTCGGGTAAGTTGGGTGACGTTTGCTGCTCCCGACAAACCCAGGGGTGTCTGAAAGCACCAAGACTATTAGAGATTTTAGTAGGTGGATGCCTTCTGGAATCTAATTAGGTTTCACCATATTTCACATATTTTGGTGAGATTCTGTACCTAACTGAGGTGGCTTTTGTTGTAGGGAAGGCAGAGAGATCCCACTGTGCCTTCATCCCAGGAATCTCATCTGCTCCTCTATTTTTCTGTTTTGTTGCTGGGAGTCACACACACTAAGCCACACCTCCAGCCCTAAGGTCAGATATTTTTGGTTTTGGGGTACTGAGTGCTGAACCCAGGGTCTCCTAAGCTACATTCCCATCTCCTTTAAAACATTTTGGGAAAAAAAAAAACAACTCAGATAAGGTCTTGCTAAATTGGCCAGACTGATCTCAAATTGCAGTATTCCTGCCTCAACTTCCCAAGTGGCTAGGTTTACAGATGTGTGCCACCACATGTGTAATCTGGCTTAAGATAGACTTTTTATTATTATTATTATTATTATTATTATTATTATTATTATTATTGAGACAGGGTCTCACTTTGTCATTCAGGCTGGCCCTGAGCTCACTACATAGTCCAGACAAGCCTCAGACTCACAGCAATCCTCCTTCCTCTCCCTCCTGATTGCTGGGATTACAGGCATGAGCCACCACACCTGGCACTGTGGTATGTGGTACTGACTGCTGGTGAGTGTGAGTCACCACACCCAGCAGTGTTGTATGTGGTTACCAGATCTTACCAGGGATCCTGCGCTTGCTGGGCAGGTGCTGGAACCACTGAGCTAAGTCTCCGCCCCAGGAGAAAATTCTTGCAAATGCATATACCCAGTTGAGGATTCATATCTAAAATTGTATAGTAGCCTTATAATTTAGAGAAAGTCAATCATTAAAAAGTGACTGCGGGCTGGGTGGTGTCTCACGCCTGTAATCCCAGCACTCTGGAGGCAAAAGCAGGAGGATTGCGAGTTCGAGGTTTGCCTGGCTACACAGTGAGCTCAGGGCCAGCCTGAACTACAGTGAGACCTTGTCTCAGAAAGAAAGAAGAGAGAGAGGGAGGGAGGGAGGAGGGAGGGAGAGGGAGGGAGGAAGAGAGGAAGAAAGGAAGGAAGGAAGAGAAAGGAGGAAAGAGAAAAGAAAGGACAGAAGAAACAAGAAAAGAGAAAGAAAGAAAGAAAGAAAGAAAGAAAGAAAGAAAGAAAGAAAGAAAGAAAGAAAGAAAGAAAGAAAGAGAAAGAAAGAAAAAGAAAGAAAGAAAGAAAGAAAGAAAGAAAGAAAGAAAGAAAGAAAGAAAGAAAGAAAGAAAGAAAGAAAAGAAAAAAGTAACTAAGGAAGACAATGCAATCACCTGAAAGGGCGGCCCAATAAAATGGGGGTGGGGCTCTCCGATCTCAAGGAGTGCAGAAGTGAAATCCTGTAGCAGGAGTATTTTGCTTTGGGCTCTCCGTGCTTTTGGCCGTCTGAGAGCCCAGCCTAGGGCTCTGCCCCGTCTCTGCTGAACCCAGTAGCGGGGCAGAATAGCAAGTACGTCCGGGTTGCCTCCGTGTCTATCCGGACAAGGATTAAGGACGTTGTGTGTGTTTAGCAAATTACACACGGCCACAACAAGCAGCGCAGCACAGAAGGAGCTCAGCATGGAGCAGACATTCCTAGTTAATTTGGTCACAAAATCTAATGCACGTTCATGACACGCCTGTGCACATTACCTGTCTGTCTGTCCATCTCCGCTGTACTGAAGGATGGATCGAGGTCACCTGTGAGCTAGAAGATCGAACACGCTGAGCTTCAGAGGCCTCGGGTTACACATTCTGTAGTCCTGTGAATGGGCCCCATGGGCACGCTGTGTGTTGCTGCTCAGTACCTCGTCTCACAGCACCCGCGTCCTCTGGCCAGTTTGCTGGGCAGTGAGGGCTCCCTTTCAGATAAGCGTCTGTCTCTTTCCAGGTGGTGACAACCTTGGGCTCCTGCTGCAGTTTGGCACTGGAGGGTCCCGGACGGCCCAGGTGGGCCCTGGGGGAAGGGTGGACACGTCAGTCTGCCCTTAATCCTTGAGTGACCTTGGACAAGCCACTTAACCGGTCCATGTCTCATTTTCTTAGCCTATCAAACACAAGAGATGTTTCGGGCATGCTAAAACAACAGATGCATAAGAAGAAATGTATTTTATCATCACTTTTACTTTTAGAGACAAGATCTACAGGTTGGCCCTGAACTCAAGTGATTGTCCTGTTTCAGCCTCCTGAATAGTTGGGGCTACCAGAAGTCCATTATGTCTTGCTCTGGAAAATACTTAGAACAGAACTGAACACATAGTAGAAACTCAGTAGGTATTATTTATTATAAATTTCTTTGATACTAATTATTTGTAGTAATTATTGGAATAGTAATGTCCCAACATGAAACTTTTCCCTTTTGCTTCATAGTTTACCATTGATTCAAGTGAGCATATAAGTTCCAAATGCTCTGTTCAATTTGAAGTAAAGTATAATAACATTAAAAGTATACTTATTTATTCATTGTTTGGTAGTATCAGCAATCGAACCTAGGGCCTTCACACCTAAACTAATCCCTATCCTATTATTGTGATTTTAAGTCAGAGTCTCTTATAGCAGCCTATTTATAATAGCTAAATCTTGGTAATGACCAGTATACTCATCAGCAAAGATAAAGAATGGATAAAGAAAATGTGATATTTATACACAATGGAGTGCTATTCTGCCATAAATTTGTGACATTTGTAGGTGAATGGATGCACCTTGAGACCTTAATGTTATGTGAAGTCAGTCAGATGCACAAGTTTAAAAATATTACACGGGCCGGGCGTGGTGGCTCACGCCTGTAATCCCAGCACTCAGGAGGCAGAGACAGGAGGATTGCTGAGTTCGAGGCTTACCTGGGCTACATAGTGAGCTCAGGGCCAGCCTGAACTACAAAGCGAGACCCTGTCTCAAAAAAAAAAAAAAAAAAAAAAAAAAAAAAAAAAAAAAGGAAAAAATGAAAATAAAGCTTTGCCAGGATGTATCATATACAGATGCAAATCCCCTATGATGACTGTTATCATTGTGTATATCTAACATGTACTAATACTTGTTTTTCTTCAAAAATAAGTAAATAAATAAAACTTTGCAAATGAGACAGAACCAAGAGTTGAAAGGAACTGGAAGGAAGAAGGTAGGGGATTTGTTTTTTAAGGAGGAAGATGTGCTATGTGTATCTGCCAACTTCCTGTGATAAATGTAATCACCATGTACTGGAGACATGGACTCATAAAAATCTTTTAAAATGATAAATAGGGTCTCATTAAGATGCCTGGGCTAGACTTGAACTTGCAATCCTCCTGCTAGATTACAGGTACCTGCCACCTGCCCAGTTGTTTTAAATGCATTTATGAGCCTTTTGTCTTGTTTTGTTTTTAAGACAGGGTCTCACTTTGTAGTTCAGCCTGGCCCTAAACTTGCAGCAATCCTATGTCTCAGCCTCCTAAGTGCTGGGACTATAGGCATGCACCACCAACCTTGTGGCTGAAAGTATTCTTAATTCCTATAAATGATATGGGTCTAATACTCTGGAAACAGTAAAACAAGAGAGTTTTAAAATTTCTTACTAATAATCCAGGTGTGGTAGCCTCCACCAGCATTATGACAGGCTGAAGTAGAAGGATCACTGCAAATTTAAGGCCAGTGTGGGCCACATAGAGAGTCAAGGTCAGCCTGAGTTACACAGCAAGTCTCAAAAACCAACCAATCAAATCCCCAAGAAAACAAATTCATGCTAATGTATGCATGAAATTACCATAAATTACTTTTCAGATATTGCTTTTTGGATCCTTTTGTGGATAAGAACTCACAAGGAAACAACTTAAAATGATAGAATTTATTTCAATATAATGATACCTATGCACGCACATATACTATTTTAAAAATAAGCCTATAAATCATAATCGTTATAAAACACAAAGCCCTAATTTAACATTATCAGAGTAAAAGAGCACGTGGAGAAGTCAGACTAACATTGCTGCACTTGCCTTTAAAGTTAGAATACAGAAAAGATTTAACTGCACTGAATTTTATCTTGTCTCAGGTTATCATCAATCATTGAAACAAAAATATCCTTAGGCACGTGTCTACTACTGACTTACATTCAAACCACCCCGATCTCTGAGCACTTAGTAAAGTACCATTAAGTCAGCTAAAATGAGTCATCTAAAAAAATACTAGCCTAAATTAAAACCCTGAGGAATTAAACTGTTTACACAATAGTTTTGGTTAAGTGCAATTCCATGTGTGGAAGGACTACTTATTTAAGGTCATACTTGGTAAGGCGTAGGAAAAATAAAATTACCTAAGTAACAATCTATACTAGGCTTGATGTGTCCCTAAAAACGAGCTTCTGCCCCGCTTCTTGGTCCTCTGCCGGAGGTTGCTTCCTGTACAGTCCAGAAGGCCTGTGCTGTGCCTGGCTGACAGACAGACAGAGCTATGTGTGGGCCAGCTCCTGCCCATGCTCCACCATGGCCTGCACAAACTGCTTGAAGACACGGTCCATATACGTGCACTGCCTGGGCCAGATTCCCTCCAGGAAGCCAACATGGCCTCCGTAGGAAGTAAGGACCAAAGCAACATTGGGGTTCTGTTTAGCAATCTCTATTGGGATCGCTAGGGGGCAAGGGGAAAGAGGGAAGAGAGAGAGAGAGAGAGAGAGAGAGAGAGAGAGAGAGAGAGAGAGAGAGAGAGAGAGAGAGAGAGAAGAACCATTACTATCTTGTTAGGAAAGGTGTATAACTTCATCTTTTCTTTTCTTTTGAGATAAGCCTCTCTTTGTAGTTCAGGTTGGCCAGGCTGGCTTCAAACTCAAGATCTCCTGCCTCAGCCTCCCGATGCTGAAATTACAGCTGTGCACCTCCATACCTACCTCTACTTTTATTTTTTTACTTTTCAATTTTTGAGACAGGGTCTTGCTTTGTAGTTCAGCTGGCCCTGAGCTCACTATGTAACCCAGGCAAGCCTTGAACTCAGCAATCCTGCTTCTTTCTCCTGAGTGCTGGGATTACACTGGTATGTGGTACTGATTGCTGGTGGGCGTGTCACCACACCCAGTATTGTTGTATATGGTTACTGGGGATTGAATTTGGGACCCTGCACTTGCTAGGCAGGTGCCAGAACAACTCAGCTAAATCTCTGGCTACCTCTACTTTTATAATTTCTAATTGATATGAACCCAAACTCCGTCAAACAAATACTTCTAGTAAGTATGGCTAAATGGAATGAGTCTGATTTACATCGACCATCTATATCCTTATCATAGGTCATATTTACAGTGTGTACTAGACTTCATTTTTAGGACAAACAGGATTTAATCATAATACAAAATCACAGACTGAATCTTGTTTTGAGAAATTGAAATGTGCCAGGCATGGTAGTACATTTTGTAATGCCAACACTGGGGAGACTGAGACAGGAGAGTTTGCAAGAGTTTGAGGTCAGCATGGGCTACATATGAGTTTAAGGCCAGTCTGAACTAGTGAGTAAAATCCTGTCTCAAGAAGAGGAAAACAAAACAACAACCATAACAACAAAAGAATTTTAGCACCTTCGTGAGAGCTGTAAATTCACTGTGTATGATTTGGTTAACTCTACGTGAAGTCAGATCTTGAAGTCAACTGGTGGCCACACCAAGGACTCAAAAATATAAATACATAGAAAAAGAGGAATTTGTTTCCCAAATGTTTATCTTTGGGTACTAAAATGTACAAATCATGGGTATTATGTTTTTCTTTTGCTGCTTCTCCTTTTTTTTTTTTTGAGGCAGAGACTCATTATGTGGCCCAGGCTGTCCTTGAATTTCTTTTTTTTTTTTGAGGCAGGGTCTTGCTTTGTAGTTCAAGCTGGCCCTGAGCTCACTATGTAGCCCAGGGAAGTCTCAAACTCAGCAGTCCTCCTGCCTCTGCCTCCTGAGTGCTGGGATAACAGGTGTGAGCCACCACACTCGGCAAGCAACAGTCTTTTCATGTGGTCTCCAAGACCAACTAAGTACAAACTTAATAGGAATTGAAGTTTCTTACTGATTTTTTTTCCTTTATATTCAGACCGTCATTGGTTCTTAGGGTGGGGAGGGGTCAGTGGGGACGGAACCCACCTTCCCTTGGTCATCACGCTCACCTTGCCCTGCTCCAGGCCTTCTAACTGGCGAGGGACAAAGCATGTGCCACACGGGAGTCAGAGTTGTGTAACAGATGTGGCCCTGTTCTCGCAGACTGAAGACAATCTTACACTACTTCCTTCTGGGGCCATTTCAAGGGCTCAGGAAAGAATAAATAATGAGTTTCAACTTCACCCCACTGGGTCAGTTAAATGTTGGAAATTTCTGGTGGAAGGGAGGCCACTGGGACACAAAAACGGACGGGGCAACTCAAACCCTCCTTGGTCCAAATAGTATGTGCTGGAGCTCTCTCTACAATTGCTTGTGATTAAATAAGATCTCCCTGAGAAAGGATGGTGATTGCAGGTGTAAACCCGGGGGATTTTCTGCAAGTTTTACAATATGATCCATTATGTTTGTAGCCAGAATGATTTGCTTTTCGGTGTTAGGAATGGAACCAAGGGTCTCAGGTGTGCTAGGGTGTGCTGCACCCTAGGTTTTTTTGCTGACCCAAGGTTTTTTTGGTTTTGTTCTTGTTGTTTTTTTGGTGAGACAAGGTCTCACTTTGTAGTTCAGGCTGGCCTTGAGCTCACTATGTAGCCCAGGCAAGCCTCAAACTCAGCAATCCTCATGCCTCTGCCTCCCAAGTGCTGGGATTACAGGCATGAGTCACCACACCCAGTATTGTTGTATGTGGTTACCAGGGATCAAACCTTGCACTTGCTAGGCAAGCACTGGTACCACTGAGCTAAATCTCCAGCCCCTGTTTTTGTATTTTGAGACTGGGTCTCACTTTGCAGTTCAGACTGGCCTTGAATTCACCGTGTAGCCTAGTTTGGTCTTGGACTCACAGCCATCCACCTGCCTCAGACTCCTGAGTTCTGTGACTACGGCATGCATCACGATGCTGCTGAGTGATTGGAGACTCACGCCCACCAGCAATCAATATACCACATACCACAGTGCCGGGCGTGGTGGCTCATGCCTGTCATCCCAGTACTCAGGAGGCAGAGACAGGAGGATTGCTGAGTTCGAAGCTTGCCTAGGCTACATAGTGAGCTCAGAGCCAGCCTGAACTACAAAGCGAGACCCTGTCTCAAAAAAAAAAAAAAAAGTTTGGTGAACATGTGTTTCACAGTGTGTGCAGGGAGGGCCGGGGCTTGCTTCAGAGGCAGAGCACTTGCCTAGCATATGTGAGGTCCCAGTTGTATTCCCCAGGATGGCAAAAAATAAAAAACAAGGCAAACTGTACTTGGGGGGGGTAAGAAAAGAGAAAACATTTCTAGAATTCTTCATGAAGTTTCAGTAACATGAAGTTAGAGGCCAGAGCCCTTGGTTCTTCAGTCATGTGTTTGTTCACTTCTAATCATCCTGCTTCACTAGGTACATGGGGACATGTTTATTAAACCTCTTATTTCATGAAACAGAAGAGTAGTGAGTTCAAAGCCAGCCTGCACTGAGACCAAAACAAAAAAACAAAAACCAAAAAAAACCCTCCAAAAAACAAATGGAAGGAGCAGGGAAGAGCTTTTGGAATAATTTTCTTTTTCACAATTTTCCCTCATGTATGTCCTTTCAGCCCAGATTTGCTTCTATCATGGAGATATTTAAAGCTACTGTGCTCCTAAAGTCTCAAGTTTTCTCCCAGGATGAAAGAGAGGAGAAACTGGACTCATATGGAGCCGCAGTAAAAGGCCAGGGCCGAGGACAAGGACATTTTTAGGAAGCACTGTTGTGACAACACTGCCCAAACCATGCATGCGGTATTAAGGAAATGTCATAATAATAAAAACAAGCAAGGTATTGAGCAGGAACCTGTCCTGAGCGTTCACAGGAACTAGATAAGAGACTTTGACAATATTTAAGACTTTTATCTGAGCCTGGTATGGTGGTATATGCTTCCCAGCACTTGGAGGCTGAGGCAGGAACACTGCCACAAGTTCAAGGCCAGCCTGAACTATGGTAAGACCCTGTCTCAAAAGAAAAAAAAAAGGAAAATAAAAAAAATCGGAGACATTTAGATACTAAGTTATCAGTATCTTAATTTGTTCTTTCTTTCTTTCTTTCTTTCTTTCTTTCTTTCTTTCTTTCTTTCTTTCTTTCTTTCTTTCTTTCTTTCTTTAACACAGTGGAAAACATATAACTGACATTTTATTTCTTTTCTTTTTTCTTTTCCCAGTAGTGGAGGTTGAACTCAGCACCTTTGCACTAAGCTGTATTTCTAGCCCTTTTTCTTATTTTGACAGAGGGCCTCATTAAATTGTTTAGTTGTGCAGGCCGGGCTTGAACTTGCTTCCCTCCTCCCTCTGCCTCTCAGAGATGGGCCATATACCAGGCCAATAGTTCCTTATTCCATTTTCTTTTCTTTCTCTTTTGGGGGGTATGTGCGTCCAAGAGACCAGCTTGAAACCACACTGAGCAGGCTACATTAGTGAACTGGCTTATAAACTGGCTATTGATTAAATTAGGAGTCAAGCCAAGGCCTATGTCTGCACTGCCAAATGAGCCCATGGCTGGTATACGGAGCCCAGCTTCCGGTGCTGACCGTCACAACAGAGGTTTCTATGATACATGAGGTTGTGATGCCTCTAACGGTGAAGGACATGGCAGCTAAGGACTTGGGACTCTGCAGTCACTCTTGAGATCATCGTGTGCTAAGGTGGCAGGCGGCTTGCTAACTGGGACCTGTCCGCCTCTTTCCAAACCTGGGTCACAGGTGCCTTAGTTCTGCTCTGAGCTACATCTGCCTTTAGGCCCCTGCTATGCTGTATAGATACTGACAAGCCCAGGTACTGTGGTCTCAGCCAGGAGAGAGCTAAGAACAAATCCTGGGCCTGAAGTAATAAACAGTCGTTTGTTCTTTGTCTTAGTTTTTTGTGGAACCGGGGATCGGACTCAGGAGCATGCACTGGCCAGGCAGGTGCTGTGCCACAGGACTACATTCTTGGCCCGCTGTTCCTTATTTTTTATTCTTTGTTCTTTGTCTATTATTCTTTATCCTCTGCTGTACCCTCAATTAGGCATCCCTCGATGGGGGGAGTTGGGGATTTAGGACCTTGTTCATCCTAGGCAAGAACTCTACCACTGAGCTCTACCATCTCGACTTTTTAATTTTTATTTGTTTTTTGAGGTGGTCTCAGTTCAAACTGGCCTTAAACTCATGTAGCTCAGGCTGCATTCCAACTCACAGCAAGCCTCCTGCCTTAGCCTATCAAGGGCTGGGATCATAGATGTGCCCTACTACCTTGGCTTATTTTTATTTTTGTTTTAAGGTTTTTGTTTTATTGAGACAGCATCTCCCTATATAGTTCAGGCTGCTTTTAAACTCACTAAATAGCACAGGCTATTTGCAAACTCAAGGTGCTCCTCCTGCCTCAGCCTAAGAGTGCTGAGATCATGAGTGTGTGTCAGCACACCCTGCCTTCTTTTTATTTTTCTGAAGCAGGGTCTAGTTAACTTGGCCATCCTAGCCTTGGACTGTAACCCTCTTACCACAGCCTCCTGAGCAGCTGGGATTGTAGTGAGCAACACTACCCGACTCATCATTGCATTTTTCCAAAAAAATTAGTATACGAAAATACTAAATCTAATTAATAATTAGCACATGAAAATCTACACAAAGGCTGGGGTGTAGCTCAGTGGAGGAGTCTTGCCTAGCATTCAAGAACACCTATGTTTGAGTTCCAGCACTGAAAATTATATACACCTAGAAGCTTTACCGTAACTGGGAGAGAAAACATCATCCACGGAATTGAGGCACAACACTGGGACTCCGACAGAGTCCAGCCTGCGGCTGGGGCTGGCGTCAGTGTAGTAATCGTCGATTGTCCGGTAGCCAAACATGACTGAAGTGAATCGCTTATCAAACTCTCTGATAGATTTAGCCTGAGAAACAAAAAGAAGTTGTATCTATGCTTGGAATTGGAAAAGGAAATGAAAGTATGATATAAAGTTTCTCTCCTACCTTCATGACGTGGTCCATATCAATTTGTTTTATAAACATATGCCGGTGCCTGGAACACAGAATTTCAAAACTAAAAATGAAGGTCACTCCTACCTCAATCATGCCTAAAATTACAATAAGTAACCTAACTGGGGGTACACAAGGAGAGAGGATATATGAAAGGAAAACTGACATTCGTTATGAAATGTATTATTGTTGTTATTGTTGTTGTTTGGTGTCAGGGACCAAACTCAGGACCTTGTGAGGAAGAAGTTGGAACCACTCAGCCAAATCCCCAGACCACCTGCTGCTGTTTTTTTTTTTTTTTTGAGACCGGGTCTCGCTTTTGTACTTCAGGCTGGCTCTGAGCTCACTATGGAGCCCAGGCAAGCCTCGAACTCAGCAATCCTCTGTCTCTGCCTCCCGAGTGCTGGGATTACATGCGTGAGCCACCACGCCCGGCACCTGCTGCTGTTTTTTGAGATAGGTTCTTACTATGTAGTTCAGGCTAATCCTGAATTTA
>PVIC010027327.1:0-23899 GCA_004025085.1 Thryonomys swinderianus
AATAATAGAAGCTGCTGAGGAAATCAACACTGAAATTCTTCATGTTTTTAAGGTATGAAGAGCTTCCTACAGTTCCTCTTCCAAGACACACAAAACCCAAAGAAGCAAAAGCAAAAATTAAGACAGCGAGAAAACATGGAATATTTCAAAGTGCTGGTTTAGATCCTGCAGACCTGAGCTGGAGAAACTTCCAGCTCACACACTACTTGGTTCTGTCTTGGGTTAGATTTCCAGAATGCAGAACTTCAGATGAGTTTAGGCACAATGTATCAGGTCCCTGGACCATGCCTGGCAGGAGTCTGGAGCCAGCCATGTCCCCCGTGTCCTGTGTCTACAGCCACAGTGACCTAGTCTTTCTACCAGATGAGTGAGCTACCCCAGAAAAGCATGATGGTTCTTGGCAGCTGGGCACCCCCCAGGATGTGGATGCCCCCACAGTGGGGTGGCATGCTTTCCTTGGGGTGTCTGTCTCCCACATCTGCACCCTGCTTGGATGGAGCCCCAAGACAGCAGCAGGCTGTATTCCTGGTCTTGGTAGAGCTGCATCTAGATCACTCCAGCCAGATGGCTGTGCTTCCTATACTTAGAAATGCTATTTTAGATACATGAAAATTGTGTTGAGAAAAGAATGCAAAATCAAGTTTAAAATCATTTACTAATAATAAGATACCACTAGGCATGGAAGGAAGAAAAGCAGAAAGAAATGAATATTGACATGAAGATATTGTTCTTCCACTTCTCTGTATATCTAGTGGAAATCACAGAATTAACCAGACGTACAAAGCAGTTGGGTCAGTCCATAGAACTAAAAGGGACATTAGAAAGTGAAGTGTAATGGCTTCCTTTCTCCACCCACCTCGCATCACCTGAGAGACTTTCCCCAAATCATTTACTGTTCTTTGTTGCAATTACCAGTTACTGGGCAGTCAGAATTATGACATATGGTTCAGGATGGAAGATGAGCTCATTTTTAAAATTAATAAAATAACTAAAGAAAGAAGGCTCATTAGACTTTAGAGCACTGGTCTACAACACGAGGCATATTCAAGCATAAAAGGGAGAACATCTTTCATTGTGATTCCTGAAACTTGGTACTGTGGGCTGAATTGATAAGATCCTCACCCCTCACATTTTATCTTTTTGGTTAAAACTCACTATTTAGATTCCATAAATTTGCAGGGTTGCAAGAGTGCTGTTGTAGTGTGTCTAGCTGAGAGAATGTTTTACAATGGTTTTCTCTCTGAAAATGACCGTCTGTTAAGTCTTATGAGAAAGGAGCCTGCTGATTCGGAAAGATACATCCAAATTCTGGGCCCAGCAATTATTTCCATAGTGTGAAGGGCATTCATGACCTAATTGGGTGGGTCAGTAATGATTTGCTTTTTAAACTAACCAACCATGGCAAATGCCATGTTTACCAAATGCCAATTCTTTAGCAAACAGTAAAGTAGCATTCGCTTCTTAAAACTAAATCTTCACTATTTTGGATGAAATTTTCTGTTGTTGTTTTACCCCAGGAGATTTATCTACCGCCTCCGTCCTCACAGTAACCCCATTGTCCAGCCTAACTGTCAGCAGGTGGCGTTCCTGGCTGTGTGGTCCTGTGCTGGGGAGCCGCGGTCCATCTACACCCAGGAAAGTCAGATTAGCGCAGAACTACAGAAAGCAGGGAAGAGCAGAGGGGGAGGGGGAAGGAAGCTGGCTTGGGAATGGATAAATAATGATATCTAAACAAAATATACCTCCCTCTCACTGTAAGGGTCAGCAGGCCAGATCTGCAGAGATACCTGGGTCTTGGAGTAGATTTGTCACAAGCTGTGTCACCTGCCCAGGAAAACAAAGTGCTTGGAAGTTGTCCTCCGAGTAACTCCATCAGAGCCTGACACATCAAGTGTGATCTTCATCTTCACAGTGCATGTATTTAGGGAATAATTGCATTAGATGCTCAGAGAGCCTTAATCTTGCACTTGTACCTTCAGCGTTGTGGCAGAGAGACCCTTCACCTCTCCACCCATCCCAGGAGCACCTCTCATGATGTGCCCTGGCCTCCGGAAGCTCACTCCTGGTCCCAAGAACCTCCAGGGCTGACTTTGCCAGAAAGTGGGCTCTGGGAAGTGCTGCCTTGTGCTTATGGTTCTCTTCCTAAACAATCTCCTCCTCACAGGTGGATAGGCTGAGTCCTACTGCACTTGCACGCCTGGGAAGGGATCCAGGGAGGTCTGATTTGTACTGCAGAGTACTCTTCACAAGGAGAAAAAGCCTTCTTTTTGTAATTTTTACTTTACTAGTGCATATTTGCAGTACACAGTGATTACAATCTTCACGGGGACTGGTGCATGGACATAACACACCTTCATTCTTTTTACATCTGCTTCCCCTCCTCCTTCTCCCATCTCTTGGTCTCTTTCACTTTTGCAGAAAATCTACGTCCTCCTTTCCTAGTATTTCTCTCTTACACTGCTCTTTATTTCTGCTTTGGGTTCTCACATAAGAGAAACCATGTGATATTTAAGCTTGTGTGTCTCATTTATTTCCCATAGCATTATGGTCTCAAGGTGCATCCATTTTCCTACAAATGACCCAAATCTATCCTTTTCAAAAGCAGAGTAGTACTCCATTATGCATTAAAACCACATCTTCTTTATCCATCCATCTCTTGACAGACATATTCAAAAGGTGCTAAGCAGCTACAACACCCTGGGCTCCCACTTGTTGAAGTGAAATGCAGACAGATACAGATAAGGAGTTCCAAAGTGAGGCAGGAAGTTAGAGGTGGGACTTCTCCAATCAAGGAGCCAGGAGATGCCTCTGGAAGAGTCCTTTGAGGCTCCTTGTTGACATCTTCCTCTGTCTGACTGTCCCTGGTAGCAGGAACTCCCTGCCCAGGCTTCTGGAGGGGGCTTTCTCTAAGCAGTGACCCCAGCGACTGCCTGGGGCAGCTGCCAGGAGGACAGCTCGGCTCCTGGGCACAGCCCTGCAGGACAAGCCTGAAACTGACATGTGGTGGACAAAGAAGAGGGTTGCAAGCCTGGTCTCTATGCATATGCTAATTATTAGGTGGAAAGCAATGTTATAATTGAATTATGAAACAACTAAATAAAAATAGAATACCTGACAGAGAGCTTTACATGACAGTTTTACATGAGAATAAACAATGTGTTCCTTGTAGGGCTCAGAGAAAGAGGGGGAGCTGTATTCTGTAAATTGCAGACGCTTATAACTACACTACTGCTTCTATTTGTTGACATCTTGATTTATAAAAACCGGGACAAGTTCAGTTTCAATAATTCTTTTTATTCAAGCAACACCAGAGAAAGAGGAAAGAGATTGATGTCCCCCCCCCCTAAAATGGCGTATGCAAAAGCTTTGCAATTCTCTTTATTCAACTCTGGGTCAGATCTTGTGAGAAAGCAATTGCAATTCCTTCTGTTTCCTTTCTTCCATGCATGTACAAAGGCCTGGCTTCCTAATGAGCATGGAGAAGCTTCCTTCCACTGAAATTTGTCTTCAGAAGAAGAAATGACTTGGTCCCTGCAACCTTCTTAGCCTTGTCTCTCTGCTTGTGCATTTTCTTCCTCCACCAAAGGGTGTCTGATTACTTCGCTGCTGAAAAACTCACCCAGGAGCCTTGAATTGGTGGCTTGGGCTCCATCCGCCGAGAAGAATATGAGGCAGGAGGGTGCAGAACCTGGGTACTAACACTGTTACCATGGACTCACGGTGGGCGGGTCAGACCAAGAAGAATCGTCCTACTATATGCCAAAGGGTGGCTCACAGCTTATTCAGATTAGCATATCTCCTTCTATAAATGGAAATTCTTCATTGAAAAGAAAGATAATAAAATCACAAGTTCAGCCTGGGCAACTTAGCAACTAAGCAAGACTGTCTCAAAATTTTAATAATTATAAGACAGGATATAGCTCACTGTGAAGGCCCTGGATTCAATCCCCAGTATAGCAAACAAACAAACAAACAAACAAATAAATATGGTATTATATAAAGTAATTCAGAAAGAGTCCCATGGAAACCATACTTGTTCATCAAGTGTTCTCTTCACATCAAATGATAAAAAATAAATAGATAAATAATAAAAAGATACCCAAAGTACAGAGCCTGCAAGGAAAAGCCCTAGGTGATTTAAAGAAAATGTCTTTAAACCAAATGCTGCCTTCCTCCCCAAGTAGCCCTAGGCCTAAACTCACTGTCTGCCGCCAGCGTGACTTGTACCATGAAATGACAAGTATTTTCTCAGCTCTTTTCAGGACAGCATGTACGCTTTTGCTACAAGTTCCGTTTGTAAACAGTATAGTGAGGAGTTAACACGGTTGCCGTTTTAGGGTTCGCATGCCAGACTCCGCCTGACCAGGGACACGTTAATGGAAGGATCAGAGTTCTGCTTCTTGAAACAAGTTCCCTGCTGAGGAAGGTGTGTGGTGCTCACGAGAGCTGGGAGGTGGGTGACAGGTGCACCGTGGCGTCGCAAAGGTAGGGAACAGCTGCGCGTGGCTGGCACCGGGTGACGGGGAGACACCTCTGGCCCTCGCGTGAGACAGTCAGGGCAGGAGCGCGGGACAGCTATTTCCTGCTCTACGTGCTCTGTGTTCTTGCTCATCTGTGGACTGAAACATTTGTGGTGTCACAGAGGCCACAGGTGGCACGGTAAGCTTTGTCGACAGACTCGACCTCTGCTCCGCCCACAGGGCGGCCGTTGCCCCCAGAACTCCCTCCAGCTGTATTGCTTCAAAACCACTCAGGCAGCGCAGGAAGCTGAAGTCGAGGCCTCTCCTGTCTTCTTTACCCAGGTTATGAGTGTGGGGCTCCAGTCCCCTCTCTCGCGCCTTCCCTTTAGCACTGCTCCCTTCCTTATTAGAGAGGAGATTTTGAAAGAAGACAGAACTGAAAGTAAAATTCATAATTCTGCTTTACATTACAGAAGACACAGTGGACCCTTACAAACTCAATGCCTTCCAAAGGCCAGTTATAACTTAAGGTGGTTCAGGCTCCTCTACACAGGCTTCAGATTCTCTCTCCTGTACACAGGCAGATCTCAGCATCCTTAGACACTGGCCCAGGATTCCTCAATTAACCCACACAGGGTAGGATGTTGTCATGTTCTTTCCAGAACTCTTTAAGGATTAGATCTGTATCTGAGACCAACTGAAAGCACAAGTGGCAGGTAAGGCTCTGGTCATAAGTTAAATCTAAAATTCTGGTTAAACCCACGATGTTCATATGTCAGGCTGATTGTAACTTGAATGTGCACTGTAGTTTAGGTTGATGTGTTTTGCAAAAAAAAAAAAAAACAAAAAAAATAAAAAGATATAAGATTTATCTATAAATTTATGTCCTTATTCCTGCTTCAAAACCAAGAAATAATATACTACTTTTATATAAACTTACAAGCCAAGCCTTGCTGTTTCCTAAGGGCACTCACTGATCTTATTTCATCTTCCCCAAATCCCTGTGAGATGGTGAGGAGTACTGCTTATTTTTATTTTAAAATCATCATTAACCATCCCATTTTATAGATGAAAAACTGAGTACAAAAAAATGATTGAATGTGGCTCAGGAATCTCTAGCTCATAGTCATAAAGTTGAGGCTAAATAGATACAAACTTTTCTTTATTTTAAAAATCTATTCGTGGGGTAATGTGTAGTGTGTCAGCCTGTGTACACACTTTGCTCCTCTCTGCTTAGTACCCACTGATTATTGGCACCTTGACCCCTGGGGCCATCGAGTGTGGCACTGTGCTCCTAAACACTTCCCTTTGCTCATCTGCCTTTGCTCTTTGACAGTCAGAGCTGTAAGTTGGAGGGTTCTGCTGGGACAGAACTCAGAACACTCTGGCCCCTTGGATTGATAACCATGTCCTGTACACCCTGTGTCCATCACGAGAGCCTGTGTCCCGTCTCTGAGGGTTACAGTGTTATTTGGAGATGAAGTGTGACTCGTGAGACAATATCCCTTTACAGTTCCATGTCAGAAGAGTTGGTGAAACATTAAATATCATATATACCCCTCCCTGAGAGAAGTGGTGTACGTTTGCATATTAAAGAAATTCCACAGGAAAGACAATGGCTTCATGCTGTTCCACCCAGAATTCATGAATTTTCTTTGACTTTCAGGCCCCTGTATGGAGGGCAGATAATAACATCCCCCACCTCAGCTCCCCCAAACACATTTTCCAATTCTCACTGCAGGAAAATGTGTGTAGTAGCAGAGTTTGGAGCCTCCTCCATGAAGAGCTGTAGGGATGGAAGGTGGAGACTGGTGGCCACATCGAAGGACAAGGAAGAGAACAGCCAAAGATAGGAAGGGAGATGAGAATAAGAGGTGGCTCAGGGGAAACAAAAGTGGGCAGCTGCGCGAGAGAAGCCAGCCTGCGGATTTGGCCTTCTTCCTGTTCTTCCTCTTCAAATCCTTCTCTCTACTAGTGGGTGGGAATGAGGGCTACACAGACAGGGATGGGCCAATCCAAGCACTAATGGTGTCTGTGGAAGAAAGGGACAGAGAGGAGTTCTACTCTGCTATAAAGAAAGATAAATTTGAGTCATTTGTGGGGCACCCTGGCCAGGTAAGAGTTCCCACTACACCTTGAGACCATAATGTTAAGTGAAATAAATCAGACTTGAATATTATGTGGTCGCTCTTACATGAGAAACCTAAAATATAAAAAAGAGCAAAACAAAAGCTAGATGATAGAAAACAGGGGATCGAGGGGGCCAGAGATTTAGCTCAGTGGTGCCGGCGCCTGCCTCGCAAGTGCAAGGTCCTGAGTTCGATCCTGGTAACCACATACAATGTTGGGCGTGGTGACTCACGTCCACCAGCAATCAATAGCACATACCACAGTGCCAGGCATGGTGGCTCACGCCTGTCATCCCAGCACTCAGGAGGCAGAGGCAGGAGGATTGCTGAGTTCCAGGCTTGCCTGGGCTACATAGTGAGCTCAGGGCCAGCCTGAACTACAAAGTGAGACCCTGTCTCAAAAAAAAAAGGGGGGGGGATCGAGAGAGGGAGAAGAGGGAAGGAAGGAGATACAAAAAGAATTAAGGTGTTTTGTGCATGCACCAACTCTAAACATGCACTAGTAAAAATAAAACTTAAGAAACAACATTGGCTACCAAACACATCTGCTAGTGGTCCTGAGATTTCCTGTCTTCTGTGCCCTGATTTTCCAAAGGAAACACAGTGATGTACTAAAGAGAAGACTGTGGTGTGGGAGGAAGTGGGAGATGTGGGAAGTGCTGGACCCTCTCAAGAATCCGGGGGACAGGGACGTGGACTCCCTGTCTGCCAGGAGGTGGGTAGAGTGGCAGCCTGCCCTTCCAGGAGGGACAGACAAGGAGTGGGTATCTCAGAGGCAGCGGGGCTCCAGGGCTGCATCCAAGGGAGACCCCCTGTTCTGGACAGAGAGCTCGGTGCCAGAGCTCCAGCCAGCGAGAAGGGCCGAGTCTCAGGAGACCATCAGCCTGGACAGGGGCCACGAGGCCAGCCCTGTGGACACAAGGACAGGGCCAAGACGGGCCGCAGAGTGGCAGCTGCCGCCATCTACTGCCTCAACCTCTCCAGCCACCCCAGAAGCAAGTGACAGACTGAGGCAAGGGGAGCAAGGCACTGGGACAGCTTGGCCAGGGAAGCCGGGAGAGAAAAGTTCCCCACTGCAGGGAAAGACACGTTTCTGTTAGGCTTGGATGATGCTTTGCAGATTGTGAAGATCAGGTTGTTGCTTAAACTCTTAAATAACAGGAAAAGGGACAAATCTGCCTAAGGCGTTGTGTCGGGCAGGGAGGAAGATCAGAAAGGACAGGTCTGAAGACAATGCAATGAAAAAAGAAAACTACTTCCTGCTTATACCTCCTGAAATCCAGCTCCAATACAAAATGCTATAGAATAACAATAAATAATGATAATAACAGCCTTAATAATAGGCCTTTGTTGAGGACATGAGGTCAGGTGGACTTGGGTGGACCCTATTGTTTGGAAAAGATGCATTATTTCATTTAATCTGTATAAGAACCCCATAACCCCATAAGAAGGTACTATTAAGTTTAATCCCACTCAGTAGATTAGAACCTGAAACTCAGAGACATTAAATAACTTTTCTGCTCTTCAAAAGCAGTTAATTTCAGACCTTATACAGCCCATGTGAGACTAGAATAGGGTGGCAGATAAAAACAAGAGAGAAGCAAGGAGTTAGTGAGTGAAACCTCTTCTTACTCATTCTAATGCAGGCATGGGTGGCAAGAGGGATAAAAAGTAATGATGCAATTTATTTACACGATACCATTTGGTTATTGTACAGTCCACAAATAGCATTTTTCCTAAATAGATAGCTACTAAAGACACATCTTAAATAATTTGATTTTGGTGGCTTACTTTTGTTTTGTCTTGTTGTTTTTTTAAAGAAATGTTTCCTGATTATTTAAAGTTAGTTCTTTGGAATAGAACCAATATATTAATTTGTCATTCATGCCATATAAATGTTCTGCTCTGGGTAGGGCCTTGAACAGAAATAACTGAGAAAAAACATTTATTGTTTTCATGATGATGTCACTCCTTAAGGCTGATTTCAATTCAAGAATAATTTCCACCCTGTGGACTTCTTGGGGAGGGAGGGATCTGACCTGCACGCCTCAGAAATGGGGTCAGGTGCACTGCAGGTGCTCCTTAACTTTTAACTGAGCAACTGCTGTGTTCTGGGCCCTGAAGGAAGAGTCAGGGTTCGTCCAGCACAATCCCCTTCCTAGTGTCTGTTCAGTGTTGGTCACACCCCCTTCAGCCGTGAAAGGGGATTCTGACATTTGCTCTTCTCTGGGCTCGGAGACTTTTCCAGATTCGTGGACACATGTGGGACACCATGAGACCTGAGGCCAGAGGGACAGCTAGTGGAGAAGGAGGGTAAAGGAGGAAAAGCAGGACAGAGAAAGGGCCTGCAGGGCAGGCCTGTGGAGAGAGCGAGGGAAAGGTGTGGCCTGAAGCCAGTCCTGGTGGCCTGTGCTTGCTGTCTTTTCACAGCACCTCACAATCCCACGGCCATCTGGGGAGCAGCCCCAGCTTGCGACCGTGCTGCTAAGGCACTTGTCAGTTCTAGCGTCATACACAGCTGGAAAACATTGTTTTCTGGTGTTTGAGGAAGAGAGAGAGCTTCACTATTGGCCTGGAAAGTGGGCAGGTCTGCTATACTCGGCTTGCCTGTAGGTTGTTAGGAAGTTCCGTCACTCCATACCTAGGAAATGGCTTGTTTACCACAGAAGGCACAGCTCAAACTTGCTAGAATTGCTCTGTGGCCACTTATCTTTGTGGAAATCAGTTTTGTTGAGCAGGTTATTGCCTGATATGCAAAAGGGAAGAGTAAAAGCTTTCAGCAAACTGTCAACCAAGTTACTGTGACCCTTCCGATGGCTGTAAAGGGAAAGGTCAGCACTTGCTTTAATGATCTATCACTTGAAATGGCTTGAAGTAATGTTCTCTTCCTTGATCACCATTGAAAACATAAAATTTCTTATAAATACCTGACAGACAGGACTGTCTGTGGGGAGCAGACCCTGCTGAAGGAGACTTTTCAGGCCTGGAGATCTGCACTGGGTGCTGCACCAACTAGCAGTTGCGAGATCTGCACTATGCCAAACAGTGCTGCCCAGCTCCCAAGATGCTCTGCGACCTCTGGATCGCTGCATTGGGATGCCTGACTGAGAAGGTAAACGACTTCTGACTTGACCCCTGACCTCTGTTCCTCAAACTGGCAACATGTTGTTTTCCTTCCTGTTCCTGTGTAGGTTCGGACTAAATTCGAATAGAGTTAATTAAGTGTGTGCTAGTTGACGTCCTTCTCCTGTTTGTGTGATTTCCTGGGTGCTTTGTTCCTGTTTTTCTTCTCCTATAAGAAAAAATGTAACCATTTTTGAGGCCATGTTGGCAATCTGAAAAAGTATAAATACAACCTGCTCAATAAACGGGTGCCTGCTCAGTATTGACTGAGAGGCCCTCCCGAGCCCATTTTCCTGTCTTCTTCTCTTTTCTTAATCCGCGCCCCTCAACTTCACGACCCCGCTGTTTTGTCCGGCTGGCTCCGGCAACTGTCTACTCCTGGGCCATAGATAGTTGGTAAAGAGAACCTCCAAGGCGAGAAACAGCTTGCTGACAGGGTCATACAAGCCCTTGGACAAAGCCTCTTTCTAATCCAAGCCATCACAGGCACTGTGTCCATGAACATGTCAGGGAAAGGACCCAGCAGTATGGGGTGTTTTCACAGCAAGTGTCCAGATACCACTTTCTAAAGCTGGAAAACTCTCTCTGCTGTTGAGGGAACAGGAGGTGCGAACAGCAGACCAATTGCATCTGTATTCAGGGAGCACTCGCACTGGGCCATTACGGACCAGATAGGAACTGTATAAAAATGATTTGACAAAAAAGAAATAGGCAGTGTGCTGTGCCAAAATTCAGAGTGCTCTTCTTCAAGATGAATCATATTCCATTCCAAAATGTCAAGTAGATTTAGTCATTTTAATCTTTTAATTAGATGAAAACTTGATACTCCCATAAATGCTAAAGGAAATGACCAGAGTACAGGTTCCACCACGGAGATGTTGTGTGGTCTTGGGTGAATCGCATGGCTAGCCAAAACCACAGTTTTCTCATACCCATCTATTTATGGGAGGACTAAACAGAATGATCCATGCCAGGCCTTTAATGCTGTCTTCAGTATTTAGTAACCACTCAATGGTGAATGTTCTGAAATTTTACTTATTGGGACTAATCATGACTAGAACTGATAATACTTGTGTCAATTCATCAAAACCTATTGCTAATTTTTATACTCTTTCTTTCCCTGAACCCATAGTCAGTGTCTGATCTTAAATAATTAAGAAGAGAGCTTGCCTAGGGAGAAGGCAAGCCCAGATCTGAAGGGCACCATCAGTGCAGTTTCTGCACATCCCTGACCTTTCTGGAGCTGGTGAATATGGAAGTTTCAAAGTGCCACAGGCATCCTTCTTGCAGCGCTTCCTCCTGATGCCTGCAAAGAAAGTGTTTTGCTAAGACCTTGGGCCTGATTTCCAGTGGGAAAAGGGCTAGGAAATTTGGCTTCATTTCCAAATATCTTTGCACTTTTCCCAGTTGCACAGAGCCTCCAAGCTTCCCTGGATTACCTCGTTTCAATGACATGGAATCTTTCAAAGGGAACGTAATAATTCCACTAAAGACTTAGCATTTCTGACAGCCAACCTCCCACTGTCCTCCGTGCTTCATAAATTATGCTGCCTCCGAGTGTGAGCTGGGCAGCACCGCTCTCCCGGCCCCTCGTGATTCATGGTTTCTCTTAACTATGTCAGTGCCTCGTCAGCAGGGCTGCTGTTTTTGGACAGAAAGCAATGGTGTCTGCTTCTCCGAGGGCAGCTGGCAAACTGGGTACGGACTTTTATATACCCAAATTTTTAAAGCAATTTCAAGGTATCTAAGGACTATTAACATTAGGAATCACTTAAAAAATTCCAAAAGCACTAGCATTTAGTTAACCATCTGCTGTATGTAAATACACTATGGCCGGAGAAGCCACTCTGAAGATCATGCCCTGTAATCATTAAAGGAATGAACAAACCAAAAGAATGGCGCTGCTCAGGGCAGAGATGGGGAGTCTGGAATTAACAGAAAGTAAAACTAAATACAAGTGGCACATCAGAAGATCAACACAGCACAGAAGGCCACCAAGCAGCCTCCTGCTTCTCCTTCCTGGGCCAACACAGGGCTTTAGAAAGGAAGGCTAAAAGCAAATGAGTGAAACACCCTGAGCATGCTTCGTCTCTGGAGTACCTTCATGTGACATGGCATCTTAACACACAAGTCCATCACCCCACTGCTTTCTGGAGCTTCTCTAGAGTCTTCCTGACTTAGGACCTTTCCTTGGGCAGACAGCTTTCCTTGGGCAGACAGGAGCAATTTACCCCCAGCATTCCTCTCACTTCCGTTTGCCTGGAGGGGTCTATAGAGCCTGAGTGCATCTTTGGGCTTAAGGATAGTGAGAAAGAGAAGGAAGAAAAAGTGTACCTGGGATACGAATGCACAAAGAACCCTTTAGGATTCAGGGAAGATAATTCTTTAAATGCTTTAAGATGAAACCGAAACAACACTGAGATTTCATCTCACTCCACAAAGAATGGCCGCGATCACAGAATCAACCATTGATAAATGCTGGCGTGGCTGTGGAGAGAAAGGAACCCTTCTCCACTGTTGGTGGGATTGCAGACTTGTGCAACCATTGTGGAGATTTCTCAGAAAACTAGGACTAGGGGTTCCATTTGACCAGGCTATCCCCCTGCTAGGAATATACCCAAAAGAATTTAGAAACTCACAGAAAGACAGATGTACACCCTTGTTCATAGCAGCTCAGTTCGTGATAGCTCAATCTTGGAAACAACCCAAATGTCCATCAACTGGAGAGTGGATAAAGAAGATGTGGTTTTGTTTTATAAAATGGAGTATTACTCTGCCATAAAGAATGACAAGATTGATCCATTTAGGTGCAAATGGAGACACCTGGAGGATATACTAATAAGTGAAATCAATAGATCACAGATAGACAATTACCGGATCTTCTCTTTGACATGAACACCTGTAGATGCAAATGAGCTTTAGAAAGTATAACAGCTTTTATAGAGTGCAAAATTTCTATAGGAAACTTGGTGTGGGAATGTGATGAGGGGAAGGAATAAATATGATACAGAAAGGAAATAAAAGAGAGTGTATAAAGGGGGTGAGGAGGGGTGGGTGGGTAGGATATGGGTAAAAATGAGAATTAACTTGTGTCATATACTGGTACAAACTCCCCAGTGTTATACATGATTTTGATATGTATATAAATTGTACCAATAAAGATGAAACCGATAAAAGTGCAAAAGGAGATTGAGCAGAATAGTTGTGTGAATGTGTGTGGACAGCACCATGTTTGTGTTGTGATAGTACCACAAGTTCTCATCGTATTTTACATTTCTTTGATGTTTCATATGGAAGTGGAAGATTTTTAAGGGAGGGACCTCTGAAAATTGGCCTTTTGCTTGTGACAGTGGTTTTGACATGTAGATTCCTCTTCATTTCTTTCTTTTTTTGCTTTTTGGAGACAGGGTCTCGCTTTGTAGTTCAGGCTGGCCCTGAGCTCACTATGGTGCCCAGGCAAGCCACCGTGAACTCAGCAATCCTCCTGTCTCTACCTCCCGAGTGCTGGGATTACAGGCATGAGCCACCACGTCCGGCACTGTGGTATGCGGTGTTGATTGCTTGTGGGCATGTCTCCATGCCCAGCAGTATATGTGGTTTCCGGGGATTGGACTCAGGTCCTTGCGCTTGTGAGGCAGGCGCCGGAACCACTGAGGTAACCCTCCGGCCCTCCTCTTCATTTCTTACTTAACTATGCCCAAAGGAGATATCTTTCAATCAAAGATACTTTTCAAAAAAGTGGCTCTTTTGGTATGTGTGTGATGCCCTATGCACTATAGGGCATTCTACAGTGTCTCTAGCTTTCACCTAGGAGATATCAGAAGTGGGCCCAGTTGTGACCTCAGAACATCCCCATTTAGCCAGGCATGATGGCTCACGCCTGTAATCCCAGCACTCGGGAGGCAGAGACGTTGCTGAGTTTGAGGCTTGCCTGGGCTACATAGTGAGCTCAGGGCCAGCCTGAACTACAAAGTGAGACCCTGTCTCAAACAAAAGACAAAAAAAACAACAAAAAAAACATCCCCATTTATTCTCTATCTCCAGAGTTACAGCCCACTCCAGGGTGAGAAGCACCCTAGGACTCGGCCTCTGGAACTTGGTTTCTATCACCCTCTAGCCCTCTGGCACCCAGGTGAGGTATTACCTCTCCATGTTCTATAACGTTATCTTATAAAATATGAATTGTAGGGAAAACTGAGAAAGAACCTTAAATGGAGCAAATGATTGAGAAGAACCTTCACTGGACAGCAAGGGACACAGATGAAAACTCTTATTTCTATTGTCTTTGAGCTACTTTTCAATGGCATAAGTTACAGAAAACATCTTAATGTCAGTCTTGATTTGATGATAAAAAGTCCAAATTGTGGCTAGTAGAATCCAATTGATGTTTTTACATCTGGAAATTATCAGATTTTTCCTGGATTTGGATCTACTTTAAAATTCATTCAACATTTCTTATTTGACTACCTTTGTGTGATGCTGAATCTGTTGTAACTTGGTAGCAGTTCCCTCGTTAGTGAATTAACCAAAATCTTTGACTTGTATTTAAAGAAGCAAAATAGTTGCCCTTATACTGATCTACTTTTGTTGGGGAAAACATGAGATGCTCACACCAGGACTCCAGGGCAGACATCTCCAATACTGCATCTACTCCGGCCAAACCACTTCCTTCCTGATTCCTTATAACCCTTGTAGTTTGTGTATGCCTTAATCAAATAAATGAAGAAAGGGAAGTGAAGACTTGGACACAGGGGTACTGTCCATAATGTCATTCCCTCCTCTGGATTCCTTGTTTATTCTGTTGAAATTTCCCAAGAAAATGTTGGCCTATAACACTTAACTCAGTTGGTAACCACATTTGGAAAGGATTTCTAACACATAGCATGGCCACAACTACATCGTATGCAAAACTAAAATCACATTATAGGTTAATTGCTGGGAATTGGGTCTCCTGCAGAAGTCATTACTATAAAAAAAATTATTGTTAACTACCACATAGTGTTTCATTTCAATTACTGACATGCTCCAACATGAACCTATATCTGGAAGGAATTCAGGGTTCAACCCCCAAAGTGTTGTCCTACAATCTAGAAGAAATGACCATTTTCTTTTTAGTTCTCTGCTCAAAATTTTCATGTTCTCTTGGGAATGTCTGGGATGTCCTAAGTCTCCCTGAATGTCTGGGATGTTTCCAACTGTCTTCTGCAGCTACCAAGGTGTCATGGACTTTAATTTTCCCATTATACCAGACTTTTTTTTCCCTTGGGAACAAGAATAAATTCCTTTAATCTTTAAAATGTTATCACTTCTTTAAACTTGGGAAAAATGAATAGAACTTAGCACAAGGAAATACACTGACTCTGGGCAAAGAAGATACCTCCAAGTGTTTTCATTATCTATGTGGTAGGTGGGCCAGAGTGCTTCTAGGTCTTAGTCTCAGGATTCTGTGGTTCCATGACTCTGTCCCTATAGTGTTTTCTTGGGAACTGAGTGAAATCATTACGTTCCATAAGGACCCAAGGATAGACATTAAGTATTGATATTCCATAACTATCTACTCCTCCAGGGTTATGACCCTTCTGCTCCTTTGGACCAGGTTCTACTGTTTCACTCAATCTGGTAGCAGAGTTCTCGTCTGGAACCTGGAATTCTAGCTCTGTTCCCTATCCAGGGAACAGCCTTCCCCAGCCCTCACCCTCTGCCTCTTGCTCTATGCATAAGTCTGTTTAAGAGTCTGCATGGAGTGTGACCTTATTCTGAGGTCAAGGGATCTTGTATTGTCCAATTTCCCATCATTTTCACGCCCATGGGGTCTTCCTCCTCTGCAATCTCTTGTCCACCGTCTGCTCTTTTATCATGGCTGCATGTTGCAGATCAGGTCAGCAGCTGCAGGAGAACTCGATCAGCGCCTCGCTCTCCCTCTGCACCGGTTGGGGCTGAGTGCCACAGCAGTTCCACTGAGGAGGGAGGCTGAGGCCTGGTCCAGGTGACCCGAGCAGTCTATGCACACAGTCTGCTCACTCGTTACTCTGTGCTCAGTGGTTAATTTGGCCTAAATAAGAACTGGCTGCAAATTTTTACTTAAAATTCACTGCTTGATGGAGACCTTGTGATGGCAAGATTCAAAGACAATTTTTATTGCTAAGTTATTAGTCCTTTGAAAGAAGGAAAATTTGATATTTAATATTTAAACAGCTTCTATTTTGCTGAATTCTTTGATATCTGATGTTAACTGTGTAACCATTTAAGGCCCATTTCTAGAGACTTTTCCTGACATTTAAAGCACTACAGGAATTTATTTGTAATGCTCTGCACAAAGAGTTGCCAGCCATTTCTTACCATGGTGGCTACTGCCAGCGGGTATGTTCATTAGTAATGAAATAAAGAAACTTTTTGTATTTAGATGGATTTTAATTTTCCCATTATACCAGACTGTTTTTTCCCCCCTTGAGAACAAGAATACATTCCTTTGATCTTTAAAATGTTACTTCTTTAAATTTGGGAAAGTTGTACAGAACTTAGGGGCAAAGAAGATAACTCCAAGTAATTTCATTCCATTTTTTTCTCTTGAGGTTGAGGACAAATGTGTTTGGGCACAGACATCTTTCTATGTATTTCAAAGATTATTATTTAGGATCATCCTCACTTTTATGTTGATAAAATGTTCCAGCCCAACAAAATGGTCAGGTGGTGTTCTATAGGCAGATGCTATCACCTGAAAGAACCATAGCTGCAATTACCCTAAAACCCTGAGCAACATATTCATCTTAGTCCTCTGATGGTCCCCATAATTCCTATAAGTTTGTTCCAGAACAATATAAGACAATGGATGCATTACTTTCAAGAGAGCGTAAAACAAATTTCAGACATTGTACAAAGTTGCAGTTCTGTGAAGGGAAACCAAAACCTACCATACTTTTGAATTAGCAAATTCCTTACTGAATACATAGTGAAAACTAAGCTGTGGGTTAAGAATGAAATACCTTTCTTCTATTAGTTGCGTACATTTCCATGGTCAAAGGAGAAACCTAACATGGTACAGATCTAAGCACTGGGGTCTCATTGACTTTGCCAAGTGACCTTAGAAAAATTATTTACCCAGACAATCTGCTTCATTAGATTCAAAGTGTATATCAAAGGAGATGAGGTGAAAATGCCCTAAGACCGAGGCAACTTTGTTCCTTTTCTTGATGTCAGGTGGAGATGTATCTGAGGTTCCCACTTCCCTCAGAGCCTCTTTCCCCAGGAACTGCCCACACCTAGAACTGTGCTGTACTGGTGGGCACAGTGCTCACGTCTGGGCCTCCTCTCTGGTGACATGAGCCAGGGGCAGACACCAGTAGACCAAAGACACTGGAGAGCAAGAAGGAGTCGTGCTCTCTTGAAGTCAATGACATTAAGAGCATTGTCAGATGCATCAGGAGATGGTGAGAGAACAAGACCCAGGATAGCCAGAAGCAGTTTCTGGGCTCTTGGTCAAGTTTTGAATGCAGCCTGTGGGGTAGACAGTAATTTTTTCCTAAGACGGCCAGAAGATGGCCCATTTTAACCTCATAGTAAACTTCTCCTCCTGGAAACCAGCAGAGCTTAGCGGAAACAATCGCACTACAACTCTGAAGGGTGTTACCAAGAACACTCTATTCTGTCACAAGCAGATGTTTCCAACTGTCTTCTGCAGCTACCAAGGTGAAACATTCCAGATAGGCTTTGCAAAATGTAAAACGCAGACCAGGCCATAAAAGTTGTAAAAACAGGCCCAATTTGCAGCACCAAGATTTACTAAGTTTCAAAATGTGCCACAAACAACACAGAATCTGGTATTTTCTTTTGAAAGTTCTCTCCCCCTCTCTTTTTTCCTCTCTCTGATCCTCCATATACAAAGTTTGAGAATTCATAGAAGATAGCACAGTATGGTACAATTTGAAAGAAACAGAAAGACTTGCCTTTTTTATTCTTAACCAGAAAGTCTCCCGCAGTGCTCTCAAAAAGAGAAATCTAGGGCCAGAGATTTAGCTCAGTGGTTCCAGCGCCTGCCTCTCAAGCGCAAGGTCCTGAGTTCGATCCCCGGTAACAGCATACCATGCTGGGCACAGTGACTCACATCCACCAGCAATCAGTACCACATACCACAGTGCCGGGCGTGGTGGCTCACGCCTGTAACCCCAGCACTTGGGAGGCAGAGACAAGAGGATTGCCTGGGCTACATAGTGAGTTCAGGGCTAGCCTGAACTACAAAGCGAGACCCTGTCTCAAAAAAAAAAAAAAAAAAAAAAAAAAAACAGAGAGAGAGAAATCTAATAAAGCTTAAAATAAGACTTTAAGCGGAAGGGACTCTGTCTTGGTCTTTTTGGTCTATTGGAACCAGATACCAAAGACAGGTGAAAAATTATTTCTCTAAGGCTAGAAAGCACAAGACTGAGGTGCTGGCAGGTTTGGTGTCTGCTGATGGTCATGTAGTCGGGGGTAAGAGGTCTGGAGCCTGTGGCTACCTCCCCAAGATTCCAAGGCCCAACACTTCAAACTTGGGGGATGCAAGTATGGAACCCATAACTGACAAAGGCCTCCTTTCATTCCCACATGCATATTTTGGTCAACAGATTCCTTCTCAGGGAAGTAACACATCCAAGCCAGTGTGTGCTTGTGTCTATGTGCACTAGCAATGTGCAGCCAACAAGGTGGATTTTTCCTAAGAGATGTTCAAGAACAACCTGGTAAATACGTGGGCTTATTTGCATGAAGCAAGCCAGAAAGCTTCCTGGACCAGGTGCACGGCTTCTGTGTGGCCAGATAAAATCGACTGAGCTCCAAAGTGATTGTTTCCCCTAAACAAGGAAGATGCTTAGCACAGAAGCCATGTGGGAAAGGCATCACGGTACCAGAGGAGATTCCTAGAGGCTGACAAGGAGCCTGCCCAGGACTTTGAACACCTCTGCCCTGTGGTTCTGTGCTATGCTCTGGCGGGATGAGCATATTCATTAAGATGTCTAGTTACCCACAGGACAGAGAGAGCAAAGAATCTCCTGGAAGCCAGACTCCTGTACCTAACATGCTAGTGCACCCAAGAATTTGGACTGCCCCCACTTCGGGCGCATGAGAAGGAAAGCCAGCAAGGAGTCATGCATCACTAGCTCCTTAGGTGCAAACATAGGGAAACACAGGAGCACCGTGAAACACTTTTCTAGAAGACCCAGCCTGGCTCCTCCATCTATATCCTGGTGCTAGGCCCAAGTAACTTTAAAGAAGACATGAAATATAAAGACATATTTATGTTCTAAAAGAAGAGCTTTATTAAAATTCATCTAAATATCAACTCTACCCTAAAGTACATTATATACCATTCATGTTCATGGTTTTGTGGTTCTGGAAGGCCATAACTCTGTAAAGAATCAGAACAGTGCATAGGACACGCTAATTCAACATGAAGGCGGCCACCCATCATGACAAATCAAGGTGAAGCAGGAGATTGAAACTGAGGAATTTGACAGCATACCAAATTTCAGGAACTCTAATCCACCAATCCATAGTTTTATTCCAACCTCTGTCTATTTGAGGTCAATTTGGAAAAGTTTTCAAGCAAACTACTCTAAACCTAACCCCCTTTTCTATCTTACTATCTGATTAGTGTTTAAATGAGTTTATGATATAAGCATTACAACTCTTTTTAAAAAGCCCCCCCACAGCCCCCCCACTAATTTAGGTTAAAAACAAAGTAATGGCAGTAAAAGTGTCTTTAAGTTTTGCAATAATCCTTCCAGTACTTCTGCATCCCAAAAGGCTCCAGATGTGACCAGCCACTGCAAAATGGCAAGTTGTTTATCAGCATTCTACAATGGGAACTGGCACCTGTAATTTCACTCTTTTTTTACATCAGCATTATTAAAATACCTAAACAAATGACCAAGTGAGGTTTTGTGTAATCACAGGGACACCTTTGGGGTGAAATGCTCAGCAGGTCCCCTGCCTTCTTGAAGGTGACGGCCCCTGCCAGCAGCTTCCCTGTGTGCAGTGCCGCCTGCCAGAGCTTCCTTCTGTAGGGAGTTTCTGCTGTAGCTCAGGCTGGAAAACAATGTTGAAATGTTGTTCTCTGGGAAAGAACTGATGGTTGATCGCCTTGGACCGTGCAAAGAATCCCAGGGTGCTTTCTTTACAGCTACTCATTTCTGCCTTTCCTCTTTGTTAAGTCATCTCCAACCCCTCATACACCTCAGTCTGTAGTGAAGATTTAAGAAATAAACATATTCAGATTGTGTCATAACAGTTAGCAGTCCAAGGAGCTGGATGTCCCCTTTCCCCTGGCCTCCTCCTCCCCCTGGGCTCTGCTACATCCCTCCCCCTGTGCCCCACTGCTCCCCATTGGCTCAGCTTCTGGTTCCAGTCTGCCCCATCTTCCTGTTGTTAGAGACATGACAAGCACCTTTAGCGTGCTCCAACATTAACTGTGCAGGTTACTAGAACTTTCACCTGACTACTGGTTTCTAGCCCTATAGAACAGCAAGCTATAATTTGGTCCTGATGTAATATCAACCCGGACTAGAAGTTTGCTTTGAAAAAACTTTCTGCTCTTTATTCCTGTAAAATGATTACCCACTCAGATGTTTGGAAATAGGCCATTTAAAACAGTCTACTTCAGCAAGGCCTTGGCATGCATGCATGGTGGAGGGACCCAGACTGGCAGTGGAGGACAGAGTGTGGAATGACTCACCTGGGATCAGACCGAGCCAGCGCCACGTGGGGTTGGGACTCTGTGTTCCTGAGAGTGGATGCTCCACACAAAATGCATGATGGTGTCATCTGGGAGTTGGAATGTCACAGAATTCTCGCTGCTGGTTTAAATTGTGCTTTGCTGGTTCTGTTTCTGCTTCTCATTGATGACAATTAAGCACATCTTAATGTATTGAGAGAAGTCAAGATTGAGGATGGGCTAGGTTAGGTCAGACCGGAACTTCCAATTGCTGCTTGCTGAAGTTTGAAGCGCTAGGAGTGAAACCTGGTGAATGTTACCATTATTTTCTTGTGATCATCTTCAGATTGTCTTTAATATCAGTGATGGTCATACTGTTTCTGTCTCTCCAAAGAGCTTACTGCAAAACTAGTGCTCTGGCCAGCCACAGACCAATGTGGGGGGAATGGGAAGACAAGTAGATGGGAGGGGACATGTCCAGGACCCAAAGGCAGCCAGGTTGGGAGCTGATGGCAAAGGGTGCCTCCTCAGTAGTGTCCTCAGCAAAGTGCAGGACGCTGGGCCCTGGGCCTCCACAGGTTGCTTTGCTTTAAAGGCAATTTTCAAATCCAGAGGCATCTTAAAAGATTTCAAAAAGCTACATTCTTTAATGGGTGGGAGGGTGTTTCCTGGTAGTTACTGTAAGAAACAAGTCACTGCCGAAGCTTCGGATTGGTGATGAGAAGCTCATCTGTAGCACGTGCACTCAGAGTAGGAGGCCCCAGGAGCAGAGCAGAGCCATGAGAGCCAAGGTCTCCCCTGAATCCATGAGAATCTTGGAAGAGCCCTAGAACCCCCTGTCTCTAATTACTCTCCTCTGCTATATTCCCTCTGCACTCACACACTCATATTATATTTATGATCGTAATTGTACTATATTACTCTTCAGATCCCTTTACAATAAATACCAAGGCAACAGGAACCTCATTGCTATGAAAGATGTCCCAGCACAAGCTGCAGCTCCTGCATTTTAAGCATGTTCAGCAAACTCCCAGCATCATGAAATTGCCGGGATGCCCCTTCACCGCTGCTGCAAAGGAATTTGACCTTGACGTCATACTCTTCATCACGTGAGAATCAAGGATCTTTCACCTGAAACTAACACTCAACACGTTTGCACACCTAGCAGATGCTTAATAAATACTAGGTCATGAGGCTGACCACCATAGTATGGGATCGTGAGACAGGAGGCCTGTATGATAGAGCAATGCTACTGGAGTTACAGGTTGGAAACTAGCACGACCACACTCCCCACCACCATGCGAATCAGTATCTACCTGAAATGAGTGGGCAACCAGAACCTTGATGTGAACTATTCTGAACTCTTAATCATTCTTGATGCTTCTTCCAAAGAGGCTTAGTATCCTCTAGGACCAAAAGGCTGTTTCCGCCACCGTGATTCTACCCACACTGGCGTTCGCTGGCGGGCCTTTCAGTCTGTAATATCTGCTTTCATGAAGCTGTCTTTATAGCATCACTGTAAATTCTTTGTTCCTAGTGCTAAACAATTCTACATGGACACCACTGCTTCACAGTATCTTTTTTATACACTAATGATGCCACATACTTTATGCTTTTGGAAATCCTTATTTTAAAAAGAAAGTATCAGGGAAAGTAAACTATTTTAAATCCAAAGGCATACATATGGTAAGTTTCTTACCCCTCATGAGCAGGTTCTCTGAAGTGAGGAAGAAACACGAGTATTTGCTCTGCTACCTCTAAGTGACAACAAAAGGGGCCTTGGGAGGTGGGAGCATTTACTTCTGGTCATGTGCTTTTGGAATATGTTATATGCAGCATTCAACAATTTAATATATCTGAAAAAAAGATTTAAATGTGTGTAGGCCTCATGTATTTCATAACCTATCCTTTCATTGCTGGGGGCAGAAGATAGAATGAGTAAATTAAAGGAATATGCTTGAAATCAGATGAACAACTCATTTAAGGGACCAGGGATTTAGCTCAGTGGTTATAGTGCCTTGCAAGTGCAAGGTCCCAGGCTGATCCATGGTATCTCACACATGCACACACACACACACACACACACACACACACACCCCAAAACACCTCATCTAATCTGTAAACTAAAATGGCCAGAAGGGAAGCCATATGACTCTTAATTCTAAATTTTCTCTACCAGCAACTTATATGCAGGTAACTAGATATTAAGGAAAAGTTTTGCCCTCTCATTTGGGAATAAGTATTTAGAAAAATAAAAATCATGGTCCAGTGATGATGGTCCTACACCTTTGAGAATATGTAAATTAACTAAGAATGATATTTTTTTAAAAAGGTTGAGTTCTGCAGAATGTGGGATATCTCAAAAAAGGAATGACATTGTGGAGATCACCAGGTGTTTCTTAGCTAAGTCCCAAGCTGGATACCAGTTACCAGTTGAGGAGATTGCCAGAATCTTGAAAGAAGCCTTGGGTTCAAAAATTCAGTTGATAAACTAATGAACAAGGGAATAAATGTGTCATTCATGTGAGTCAAGTACACCCCACTCAGACTGTTGGCACTGCCCCTACAGACAACCCACTTCCTGGGCTCTAACCGCAAACATGTCCTTTGGCTCAGAGGCACCATCCAAGAGAACAGCCTGGCCTGAAAACCAGGTGACTGACTGTGGACTCCAGGGTCTGGCAAATGACCTATTTCTGAAAAGCTACTGGGCATTGGCAATGCACTGGAGTCTGGTGGGTGTTTAATTCTGATGGACACATCTTATAGCAGGTGGTTTGAGCCAGTGAACAGTTCCTCCAAATGTTGCCACCAGAATCCATTGTTGACCTAATCGAACATCTATGCAAAAAGATTGAGCATAGGATACCATGGAAGGCAGACAATCGTCTGTGAACACACTGCTCTGTGCTAGAGTTCAGTGACCTCTTGTAGTACTGGTTGCAGGTGGTGTATCTTATGTTTCAATCTGCAGCGTTAGAGAAAGTAGATTTCACTGTAAAGAAAGCTCTTCTTACCGATTGTTTGGCATGCAGATGTTGGCCAGTCTTGTGTGGCCCATTTCAGAGACAGGAAATGCTGGCTCCTAACCTGTGTGAGGCTGTTACGTAGCTGGGTGGAACTCAGGGCCAGCACTGGACACTGCAAGTTGCACTCCTGACACAGACAGTGCCTTTCCATGACTGAAAAACAATGTGATTGAGACAAGTATTTGGCTGTGCTTGATCAGTAGCCCACAGGAAGGGCGCAGAACTCTGGGAAACGACTGCATTAAGGAATGAAACAAGCTCTGGAGACACAACCACGTTCAAACCCTGGCTCCACTGTGTGAAACTGCAGGATTGAGGCAAAGCACTCAGCATTTCCAGGCCTCTGCTCTGTGTAGGACAGTGATGGCAAGTTGTAGTAAGAAGTCTGCAGCATGTTTTTGAGTAATGAACAATAAAATGCCAAGAAAAAAACCCCACTTGGTACGCAGTAAGTGCGCCCCGTTACTTGCTATTTTT
>PVIC010027328.1:0-23934 GCA_004025085.1 Thryonomys swinderianus
ATGGGCAAGTGAAATAAATAGATGCTCTTCAGAAGAACAAGTGCTCATTAAATATTTGAAAAAATGTTCATCTCTGGGCCATTAGAGGAATGCAAATTGAAACAACAGCAAAATTCCATCTTGCTCCAAAATAAATGAGAACCATCAAGACATTAAGGGATAGTGAATGCTGGCGTGGCTGTGGTGAAAAGGTACCTTTCTACATTTTTGGTAGGAACATAAACTAGTACAACCAGTGTGACAATCAGTACGAAGATTTTTCAAAAAATTGAAAATAGAAATTAAATTTGACCCAGCTATTCTAAATGTATTTCCAAATGGACTAAAGGCATCACATTACAGTGAGACATGCATACCAATGCCTTTACTCGCACAATTCATAAGTAAATTCTGAAAGCAGCTTATATGGTCATTGACAGATGAATGGTTAAAGAAAATATTATCTCTACAGAATGGAGTACTGTTCAGCTTTACAGGATAAATCCAAGTCATTTGTGAGAAAATTGACATACCTGGAAAATATAATGTTAAGTGAAAAAAATCAGACAGAGAAATTTAAATACCATATGGTTTCTCTCATTTGAGTAATGCTAAGTACAATTAGTGAGAAAAGGAATCTGGGAGACAGATCTTATGCAAATGGATATGGGTGCAAAACACAAAAGGAAAGGGGAAGGGAAGAGAGGAGGAGAAGCAGATGTAAAAAGATGCAAGGTGTGACTTGTGCCAAATATTAACACTCAATATAAACATTTCATGTCACAAACATGAACTAATGGTAATAACAGGGAAAGGGGGTCTAGAGACAGGGAGCTGTGTGGGGACGGGAAAGGGAATGGAAATAATCATGATATGTTAAGCACATGTACCCACTCCCTAAAATGAATACAAAAATAATGTACTACAAACGCATACAAAAAAATTTAAAAATACTGTAATTGGAAAGTTGAACGGAAAGTGCCAAACAACCAAAGAAGTGTGCCTCATTACCTTAGATACAAAATATAATATATATTCTACACCAATATTAGTATAGAATCTTCAGTAACAGAATCTCAAATTTATTTGAGGCAGTCATTTTCTTAGTAAAAATAGCTCATTTATAAGTTCCTTCACACCTAGTATGGGCTTCATGACCAGATTCTATCCAATATGATTCATACAGAATTTTTGTGTGGTAATTCCAGGAAAACAGCTACCAGGGAGATGAATAGCTCACCAAATTCATGTGTTGAAACCCAAATTCCCAGTATCTCAGAAAATGATAGTTTGGTTGCAGAGACTGTAAAGGAGTAATTAAGTTAAAGTAACACCATAAATTGTGCTCTAATCCAATTTCCTGATTTTGTAAGAAAAGGAGATTAGGACATGCAGAGAGATAACACACTCAGGGGTAAACACCCTGCAGTGCACACTCAGGTAAACACACACTCAGAGTGAGTAAATAAGTGCATATGAGGACATAGCAAAAACATGGCTACCTGCAAAGCAAAGAGTGACCCTCCAGGACAAACTCAATTTTCTGGAATTTATATTTGTAGCTTTCCCAAACTACGAGAATAAATATATGTTACTAAACAACAAGTATGTCACATTTTATTATGGCAGCCCCAGTAGACTAATGTATTGCTAAGTTTTTCAGTCTTGATAGTACATAAGATTCAACGGAGGAATTTGAAAAATACTGCTGAGCAGATCGCTGGAGATCCTGACTCACAGAGTTTGGTGTTGTGTCTGGGCATTGGAGGTATCCTAGTGAATAACATGAGTTGAAAACCCCAGGCCCAGGAGAAAAGGTGTTTTTTGTTTGTTTGTTTGTTTTGTTATTGTTGTTGTTTTAATCCATAGCTCAGGTTGAGAGTTGATGAATCCAGCATCACTTACAGGCACATACCCGTATCTCCTTTCCACTACTTTGGCACTCCCCTGGCCCCACCTCCATCCACTTTGTGTTCTACCCAAGTCCTCCCGGACAGACTTTGAAATCTCCCACCTTGTGCTCCTCCTGGATCCAAAACCTAACCTGATCTGAAGCAGTTTAAGTAAGCTACACAACCACTTCTGCCTGCTTATCTGAGAAGTTTCATATAGCTTTATATTTTCTTACTCTGCCTGTTAGCCAGAGTGAAACCAGTTCTCAACTGGATTAAAAATGGGAAAATATATGAGCAAACAGTTTTTTGACACAGGACCTACTGATGGTAAATATGTACAGGGAAAAATGTCCAACATCATTCTTTCAAAACTAAACCTAAAATTCAATTCTAGGTAATTTATGTAAGTAAATGAATATTTTTGTTTATACAAAAACTTATAGATGAATGTTCATAACACTTTCATCCATAATATTTAAGAATTCATAAAAGGGGCCATGGATTTAGCTCAGGGGCTCCAGCACCTGCCTAGCAAGTGCAAGGTCCTGAGTTTGATCCCTGGTAACTACATACAATATCAGGCGTGGTGACTCACGCCCACCAGCAATCAATATCGCATACCACAGTGCCGGGCGTGATGGCTCACGCCTGTAATCCCAGCACTCAGGAGGCAGAGGCAGGAGGATTGCTGAGTTAGAGGCTTGCCTGGGCTACATAGTGAGCTCAGGGCCAGCCTGAACTACAAAGCGAGACCCTGTCTCAAAAAAAAATAAAAAACCAAACTACATCGAGATCTCATCTCACCCTGCTCAGAATGGCTATCATCAAAAATACAATAAACAATGAATACTTGTGAAGATCTGAAGAAAAACGAAGCTTTCTACCTGCTGTTGGAAATGTGAATTAATGTAGTGTAAAATTAGTGTAATTGATCAAATTTGTAGATACGGAACTATGGTGGGATCCACGTGTATTACACCCAGAACAGAATGTGTCCAATGGAAATATCCATATATCCATGTTTATTGCAGTGCAACTCACAACAGCTTAGCTATATATGTCCACTGGTGAATGGCTTAATATATATTAAATATATGTATCATTCAGCTGTAAAGAATGAAATCATGTAATTTGCAAGCAAATGAATAACCATATTAACTGAAGTAAACCAGACCCAGATGAATATCATTTTTTCTCATATGTGGAATCTTTAAAATGAATAGTGAAATGAAAGTAGAAGAGAAACAGAGAAGATAGTTGTAATAGAGATTGGGGACAAAAGAGCAAGAAGAAAATGGTAGGGTAGAAAAAATCAAAATGTTACATGCACAAAGAAATATGCATGTAAATATATATATGATATATAAATGATATCCATTCTTACATATAAAAAGGTACTAATAAAAGGAAGCATTGATACTACAGAATAAATTAACTCTCTTTTGAACTTTTGGGACAAAGTTTTAATATTTATTAGAGGCTGGCATTGAACTTTCTGTGTAGCTCAAGGGGATCTCAAGTTTTCTGGATGAGGGGATTACAGGTGTGCCCTAGCACACTCAGCTAAAATAATTTTATCTCAATTTCTCATGAAAAACTTTGCTTTGAGGACTATTACCCTCTTTGACATTATTAATTCTATTACATATGAACACAACCAATATTTTTAGCACATATGTATTATTTTATTCAACTCTCAAAAAGCCCCTGTTAATGGCTTGACTAAAATGAGGATATGTCCTTACTGAAGTTTATTTATGTTGGTAAGATTAGCATGCAAAAATCTACAATCAACTTTTATTATCACTGCATGACTTGATATGACATTCTTTTTGTATTTTTACAGTATCACAAAGCAACTTTATGGTGCAATTGGGACCAGAATACTTTAATTTGGATTCCCAAGCCATTGCATTTTGTACTATACTGTAGTGGCATTCAAATATTTATTGGAATGATCACAAAAAAGAGAAAAATCACAGTAAAATATTTAATCAAAATCAAACCATTTTTAAAACTTTATGGCCCTCTACCATTGAAGGTTTTTTTCCCCCTTCTTTACATTCAAGTGTTAAGTTGGTTACATTTTCCTAACCTGACAGTGAGTCAAGATGTTAATACCAGTGTGTACTATGGAAGATGGAGAAGAAATGAAATTGAAGTTTTATAGGGTAATCACCCCAGAAATATTAAGTGAAAGCTGTTGTATTATTGCCCTTATCTCTCTTAGATCAATCATCTTCAGATGGAAAATGATCATTTATATAACATAGTATGTAAAAATTAAAACACTTTATTATAAATGTTTACAGAATACAAGATAATTTTGTATTAGCACTTTTTTACAACTTTTCGAGGGTATCATTTAAGATTATAGATTAATTTTCCATACGGAGCACTACAAATAAAAATACTGCAGATAGTATTTAACAAAAATTATCAGTTAAAATTGTTTCATACATTTTCATTTAAGAAAATCAAGAAACATTAATAAACACACAGCAAAAAAAAAAAATGCCATCCACACTAAAACAAACCCCAAAGCAATCTCTTCTGCGAGTCCTGGTGTTTCACAGGCTTGACAGTATTTAGTATCCAAGATCAAAAGGGTTCAGGGTGGTATGGCTGTATAGTGCAGCAGTTAGTAGTTCTCTAATTTAAAATGGATAAATAATTCACTATCACAGAACTTTGATAAGATAGAGACAACTCCATTTACATTTAGGAAAATTATTTTCTTTCTAAGATATATTTAATACTTTTTCATTTTTTTAGAAAATGAGGAAAAGTTTCTTAAAGGAAAGAAATCCCAAAAATTTCTACTTCACTTGGCTTTTTAAAAAACAGAACAACTCACGCCTGTAATCCCAGCACTTGGGCGGCAGAGACAGGAGGATTGCTGAGTTCAAGGCTTGCCTGGGCTACATAGTGAGCTCAGGGCCAGCCTGAACTACAAAGCAAGACCCTGTCTCAAAAAAAAAAATTAAAAACCAGAACAACTCACATAGAAAAATTCAAATAATATGAATTTAATGAATCTAAGCTACTATTTCTTAAATTGTAAGTGAACAATATTGAAAAGTGTAAAAACTAGGAGTAACTTCATGTCAAAGGACTGTCTCTTGTTTTTTTCTTAAAACAATTTTATTTTCTCTTATGTTATATTCCTGTATCTTGGTGACTAAATTTATGATTTTGTTTTGTTTTTTTTCTCTCAATAAAATTTAATATTTTACACAAGAGGGAGGGAAAGAAGCAGAACACTAATCTACTTCTCTAGTCTATGATGTATGTTTTCCTTCTCATATGATGTATTTGTTTTTGTCAAGTCACTTTCTTAACTGATTTCAATTTATCTTTGTATAAACAATACTAAAAATTCAAAATACAAGAATAGAGTCTCCCCAAAATACTACCTCTTTTGTCTTTTCTTCTACAGCTTTCCCTTATTTTAATTTTGAAAGACTAGATTTAGGCATTTTTATTCATTTTCTCTTTCAATTGAGTTTTACACACACACACACATACATGCATGCATGCTAGCATGCGCACACACACACAAATACACACACACACAAATGCACACACACAACTTTCCCAGTCTAACATTACTTTTTCTTCACTGGATGTTTCTGACTTTATCTAAATTTATGTTGCTTTCTTTAAACAGTGCTTGAGTAAACTAGAAGTTCAAAATCCAATAACTGACTCATCCCAAAGCATTTCCTCTATTGTCCTTTCTTCAACAGATTTCTTTTTCCCTTTCCTGTGTTTATGTCCATGGCTTTTTTTCTTTTTTAGATGCTTGCGCTTTTTCAAAGTGTACCTGACTTTATCCTCTTTCCGTTTACTTTGGTGGATGCTCTTCTCTTTGTCTAAATCTGTATCCTCAGAACTCCTTTTCTTTTTATGCCTGGTCTTCTCTAGTCTTTCTTTGCCTTTTTCCACATACTCTTGTTTCTTCTGATGCAGCTGTTCATAACCTGCTTGAAGGTCAGTAGTATGGTTTTCTGATGAGAGGTGCTCGTATACTTCACATTCTGCACTATATGGGCTGGAATTATTTTCTTGATGACTAAAGTTGAAGGATACTGGCTTTTCTGGAAAATAGCCTCTGGTGAATTGATAGCTCACAGAATCAAATGTCTGTTTGCTGTCATCAACTGGTAAAGAATGAGTTAATTGGTTTTCCACTACTTGAGAGCTACTATATGGTCCTGTGTAGGTCTGGAAAGTTTCAATTGGAAGTTTCTGCTCAAACATGTTATGTTTGGGTCTAAGCTCAGACGCACTTCTGTGGTTTGTGTGAGCTTCCACAGAGCCATTGACTGTCTTTCTGGAACAGGACTTTAGTTCCAATCCTCTGGCTTTCTGCACTTTGATATAAGCATCAAGCTCATCTTGGGAAGAGTCGTAGGTCCATGACTGAGACGATAAGGAATGAGGTGAGTGGCCATCCACTAGTGAACTACTGTGTGGTTGTTGGTAGGTATGAAAAGTCTCACATAGTTTTTGTCTAAGTCCAGAATCAAACATATTTCTGGATCCACAATTCACAGAGTTTCCTTTCATTTTTCTAAAAGAAGTCTGTGGATCTAGTCCTCTAGCTTTCTGTGCTTTGATATAGTCTTCAAGTTCATCTTGGAAAGAGTCATATGTCTTCTCTGGATGAGCTGTTAAGCAGTGAGGTAACTGGTTTTTCACTGCATGTAAATTATTGTATGGTTGTGAGTACGTCTGGGAAGTATAATATGAGGGTCTTTGTTTAAATATTTTATTTCTAAGTGTGGAATCAACCACTCTCTTGGACGCATAGGCTTCCAAAGAGTTGAACCTTTGTTCTCGGTGTGTGTAATTCACGTATTCACTTTGTAGTTTTGAATTCTTCACTAAACTGATAGTATGAGATTCCCTGCAAAGAAAACAGTATGAAGTTTTTATTCTGAGTATGTTATTTTATTCTGAATATTTTCTTTGCTTCCCAAAATATTAACCTAGAAAGCAAAATCACTAATAGTCCAAATAAAATTGTAAAGCATACCTCATTACCAAATGGACAAATAATGACTTTTTCTACATTCTTTATTCTGTTCCATCAATCAACGTGTCCTAATACCTGAAGAACTCATAAAACTTAGATCTCTCAAAATAAAAGACAAAAAAATAAATAATTTAAATTAATAGACACATCTCACAAGAAGAAATACATATGTCCAGTAAACATATTAAACATGATCACCAGGAGTGGTGGCTCATGCCTGTAATCACAGCACTTGGGAGGCAGAAACAGGAGGATTGCTGAGTTCGAGGCTTGCCTGGGCTACATGGTGAGCTAGGGCCAGCCTGAGCTACACAGTGAGACCCTGTCAGAAAAGAAAAGAAAAGAAATGAAAAGATAAGGTCAACATCTCTGGCCATTAAAGAGATGAGAATCATTGGGATATGGGTAAAAATGAGAATTAACTCATGTCTCGTACTGGTACAAATTCCCCAATGTTGAGTGTGATTGTGAGCTGTATGTAAAATGTACAAATAAAGAATTCAATTGAAAAAAAAAGATGTGAATCAGTATAACACTGAGATACTATCTTGCCCCATTAAGAGTGACTATCATCAAGAATTCAAAATACAGGGGCCAGAGGGTTAGCTCAGTGGTTCCGGCGCCTGCCTCGCAAGTGCAAGGTCCTGAGTTCGACCCCGGTAACCACATATAATGCTGGGCGTGGAGACACGCCCACCAACAATCAACACCGCATACCACAATGCCGGACGTGGTGGCTCACGCCTGTAATCCCAGCACTCAGGAAGCAGAGACAGGAGGATTGCTGAGTTTGTGGCGGCTTGCCTGGGCACCATAGTGAGCTTAGGGCCAGCCTGAACTACAAAGCAAGACCCTGTCTCAAAAAGCAAAAAAAAAGAAAGAAAGAAAGAATTCAAAATACAACAAACTCTGGAAAGATTCTGAGGAAAGGGAATGCTTCTACATTGTTGATAAGGATGTAAACTAGTACCAGCAGTAAGGAAAACATTTTGGAGATTTCTCGAAAACCTAAAAATAGAAATTCTGTTTGATCCAGGTGTACTTCTTCTGGGCACATTCCCAAAAAAGGTAGAGACATCATATTCCAGTGATACATACATAAGCATATTTATAGCAGTAAAACTCATAATGAATGTGGCCAGCAACAGATTAGTGGATAAAGAAAATAAAGTGTAAATTTGAGTCATTTGTAGGAAAATAGATTAGGCTTGAGACCATAATGCCAAATAAAATAAATCAAACACAAAAGGAAAATATTGCATGCTTTCTCTCATATGAGAAACTCAAGGTATAAATACTTTAAAGAGGAAAATGGAAGACAGATGATTACAAACAGGGAGATGGACTTTGAGGAACTGGGAAAGGGATCTAAGGAAGAAAGGGATGGGGGAGCAGGAATAAAATTTATCAAGATGTGAGATGCATATGTGTCAATTTCCATCAATAATTATATTTATTATGTATCACACAATATACTAATAAAATGTCTCATCCAGAAAAATACCAATTCTCTAAGATAAATACTATTATGTACTGCAAACATGCACAAAAATGATCTGATAAAAATAATGGCTTTTTATGCTAGAAAGATGCAGCAGAGATAATCAGATATCTTCTAGATACCATACAAATTTTATGCAAAGCAACTTTTTACAGTCCTGGGATAAAAGAAATCTAGGTATAAAGGAGTAGATATGACTGATACTTTTATGGTACAAACAAGTGTTAATGAGTTGGGAGTATGTGAATTAGGATTATTAATATTTAATGACCTAAAGATGGTCTGATGTAAATGTTGTGATGTTTCCAAAGTTTTCGTTAGCTAATTGCTTATACAGATCTACAGAAACATATTTTTTATGGAGCCTGATTTACTTACTATTTTAAATCTAAAGATAGGTTAACTTGGTAAGTCAGACCACTAACCTCCTATGTATTCAGAGTGAATATACTTCCTTCAAGAAAAAAGTAACAGAAACACTCTAAAAAATTTTTTTTTTTTTGAGACAGGGTCTTGCTTTGTAGTTCAGGCTGGCCCTGAGCTTACTACGTAGCCCAGGCAAGCCTTGCACTCAGCAATCCTCCTGCCTTTGCTGGAATTACAGGCTTGAGCCACCAAACCCGGTATTTGTGGTATGTGGTACTGATTGCTAGTGGGCATGAGTCACTATGCCTGGTATTGTTGCATGTGGTTACCGGGGATCAAACCAGGGACCTTGTGCTTGCTAGGCAAGCGCTGGAACCACTGAGCTAAATCTCCAGCCCAGAAACACTCTAATTTTAAAAGTAATAAACCAAATATACAACAGCTAAATGGCTCTGCCCTACTATGTGACTTAGCCACTCTTCAAATGTTCACTCAATTCTCCTTTCCTTAAAATGGAATTGATTAAACACTTATTAAGTTCCTCTGAGGAACCAGGACAGGGACTTTACAAATATTATTATATTTACTCATAACAATATTATTTCAGAGATGTCCTAAATTACATGTGGCAGAAAGATGGATCTGGTATTCTTATCTATGTCTAACGTCTATACCTTTGATTTTTTAATATTCTTTTTATTCATACATGTTTGGAGTACAGGATGTTTACATTTATCTTAATCCTTTGTTTTTAACCATTATACCTCACTGGCAGAATGATGACTGGATGACTGAAACCCTTGAACTAAGCCAAGCTTTTAGAATGCTTTAAATTTGTACAGTTAGCTTGAGAATGACCTTTCTGCATGTCACCAAAGAAGGACTATGCTGTCTTAAGAATGACCTTTTTGCATGTCACCAAAGAAGGACTATGCTGTCAAGATGAATACCAATTAGCTAGCCCTATGGTATACTGTCATGACAGGAGAACTCCTTTGGAGACACTGGTGTACAGTAATTACCAACCACAGGTTCAATCCATAGAAAATGAATTTACAAAAATTACCAACCACAGGTTCAATCCATAGAAAATGAATAACTACAAAGTTTGTAAAGTACATAAAATAGTACTAGAAGCTCTGGTACTCTGTGTTGTAACTTTTTTGTAACAAACAACAAAACAAAACTTCTTACTTGATTTGGTGCTCTCTTCCTCTCAAGTGCTTCCAGAACATATTTAAAGATCCAAAGATAAGTTTACAAATATGGCAAATGTAGGTTTTCATATTAAATTCTGCAAAAACAGAGAGTTAAGGATATTCATTATGGATGTACCAAAATCACATATTTGATCTGGAATAGAATTTATTACTTATGATCTTCCTGAAATTTCCCAATAAAGATTTGGCCTGGAGAGGTAGAATGTTGAACTCAAAGTTAGAGAGGTATTTTGTAGTAGAGTTAACCTTTTAGAGTACTCTTGTCTTTTTAATGTCTCCAATTCTTTACACCACCCCAATTCCTACGCATGACATTTTCCCTAAGAATCTATCTGCTAGCTAACTGTTGCTAGATGGAAACGCAGCAAGTACCACAAATTTAGCAATGTCCAACTAATCCTTGACTCAGTCCTTCAACCTGTATTTTGTCTACCTTTAATTCTTTTTCTACTCAAATGTGAAATGTCTCAAAAGATTAAAGATAAACAAGAGCAAATGTTTAATACTTACCTGAAATTGGTGTACTGTATTAGTTATCAAAAGTAATTTCCAAAGATTTTAGAAAGAAGAAAGGTCCAGTGGGCCTCATTAACAAGATGAAAGCTGCAAGCAAAATTCTAAAACAAAATCTCTAGCTATCACTTCAAAATAATCAAGAAAAGTAAAATAAGAACTGTACAATAGTTCCCTATTGTCTTTCTTAGGCAGAATTAGAAGCAGAACACAAATTAATTTTTATTCTCTTAACCTCATCATCCTTCCACTTTTCTTTTGGTCAGAAGAAGCTAATTAATAAGCCAACTATGAAAGAAAATATGAAGGACAAAGCAAAAGAAAGACAAGAGATGGTTTTCATCCACATGAAAATATCATAAAATCAAGATAGTTGAGGAAAGAGAGAAAGAAGATGAAAAGAGCCAAGTAAAAATAAAGGTAAAGAACCCGAAGAGCAACAACAAAAAAGACACACATCAGTCAGACAGAAAAGAAAAACAAAATAGAAAAAAAAATGAAATTCTTCTGGTGTCCACAGTTGTGGTGGTGTCCAAGGCAGGAAATGTTCTAAAACTAAGAAGAAGCTGCTGGCCCATGAAGGAGGGGACAGTTTTCTGGTCACTTGCTCCTGTGTGTACCTGTGAAAATTAGCTGCCAGGATGCAATGTCCTCTGTGTGGCAAAAGAAGAAGGGAAAAGAGGCAAGGGGGTTTCTTCCCAAATTTATCCTGTGTGGCTGAGTTAGCCACACTTGTACTGTACATCAGTTTCTTAGAGACTTCCCAGTATGGTGATTCTTGCTTGTTGTGCAGTTGGTGGCATTGCTAGCAGCCCTATGGGCTGGTATACTGTTGCATGAGATCCTGTGCCTATGTTTTGTTTGATCTACAGGTTTCTTATTTCAAGTTGATTTGGGTATGCCCTTCCTTTTCTTCCAATCGCCTCTCTTTTTAGTTAATTTTCTCTCCTATGCTCTTCTTCAGTGTCCCCTGTTTTTGTCCTCCATCCTGGCCTCTATAATATTTCCCTTCATTTATCTCTGTGTTGTTCCCTATGCTGCTTAAATTTCACCCCTATAAGGTAAAATCACTTCACTGAGGGGAAACTCATTGCATACAAGTTCCTGGTTTATGTTGGATTTTGCTATATGGCTGTGAATCTTGCTCCTACAGTAGAAGGTGCCAAATTAGTTACCACAGTTCGTCAGTTTCTAGGCTATGACTGTTCCTAATATTATTGCTAATTGTACTACTTTAGTTAGGATATCATACCTGTTATGATCAGTGGTTCTCCCTTGTATGACAACACTGAGCTTGTCTGAGATCATAACCATTACCATAGTCCAGAACCAAAGGACTGGGTGCTGAGCCTAGTAGATAGCAACTTCTCATCCTTAACAAATTGAAATGTAAGATCTTGGGACAGACACAATGATCAAAATCCACATACGTGCACAAGCCATCTCTGAGGACTAGACATATCTTAGGGAAGTATCTACACCAGTAACAAAGCGTTTGCCAATAGGAAATTTACAAGAATCAACACAGAAAACAAAATAAAATTTTAAAAATCAGAAAATGACAAAACACAGCCTTCCAGCCACCCAGAACAAATCCAGAGGAAAACAAGGTAAGAGGAAATCAGAAAACATCCATCTGAATTTTTTGAAATGATAGTAGCAAGAGTAAAAAGTAAGTAAATGAAGCTTTAGAGAATATTATCTCTCAGGTAAAAAAAGAAATGATTAATATGAAGGGTATGCTCAATGAAGTAAGAGAAGAAACAGACAAAAAAACAGATAAGCTTAGGAAAACTATAGAAACTATGAGTGCTCAATATAGGAAAGAAATGGAACCCATGAAACAGTCAAACAGATAGCCAGTAGTTTACAATTACATTGAAAGTATGTGTAACCAACTGAAAAGAGGGAAGGATAGAATATCAGATCAAGAAGACAGGATTATGGTTAGCAACTATGAAAAGAAAGATACTGAAGAGCAGGAAGGGACAATGAAGAATTGATCCATCAGCTGCAAGGTGATGCAAAGAAGACTGAACAGAGCTAAGGAGAATGCTGAAGATTATGCAAATGCCATAAAAAGCTGATCACAGAAGTAATGCCAGAAAACTTCCCAAACATGGAAAATATAATTTGACATATAAATAAGTAACACATATAGAACTCCTATTAGCCATGACCAAAATAAATCTACACCAAGGCAGAAGAACAGACTACTAAAAGCTGTTAGAAAAAGAAACAAATCGACCAGTGGCGGGTGGACCAGACCCAGCAGCTGCGGGCCCCACCGTGCCGTGTTTCCAGCGGACTGAGGGAACAGCGGTAGGCGGACCGGACCCAGCAGGTCCGGGTCCCACCGTGCCGTGTTTCCAGGGGACTGAGGGACCAGCGGCAGGCGGACTGGACCCAGCAGCTCCGGGCCCCACCATGCCGTGCTTCCAGTGAACTGAGGGAACAGCGGTGGGCGGACCGGACCCAGCAGCTCAGTTCGTGATAGCTCAATCTTGGAAACAACCCAAATGTCCATCAACTGGAGAGTGCATAAAGAAGATGTGGTTTTTTTACAAAATGGAGTATTACTCTGCCATAAAGAATGACAAGATCCATCCATTTAGGTGCAAATGGAGACACCTGGAGGATATACTAATAATTGAAATCAATAGATCACAGATAGACAATTCCCGGATCTTCTCTCTGGCATGAACACCTGTAGATGCAAATGAGTTCTAGAAAGTAGGACAGCTTTTATAGAGTGGAATATTTCTATAGGAAACTTGGTATGGGAATGTGATGAGGGGAAGGAATAAATATGATACAGAAAGAAAATAAAAGAGCATGTATAAAGGGAGGAGGAGGGGGTGTGGGTAGGGATATGGGCAAAAATGAGAATTAACTTGTTGCATATACTGGTACAAATTTCCCAATGTTATATGTGATTTTGAGATGTATATAAATTGTACCAATAAAGATTTCAATTAAAAAAAAGAAACAAATCACCTGTAATGGGAAAGCAACTGGAATCACAGCACACTTTTCAAGTCAAACCTTTAAGCCAAAGAGATCTAGGAGTGAAGAATTTCAGATATTTAAAGAAAATAACCTCTAATCCAGATTCATGTATTGTGCAAAGCTATCTTTCAAAATCAGTGGAGAAATAAGATACTTCCATGATAAAGAACTGAGGAAAATCATGACCACTAAATCAGCTCTCCAAAATGTTCTGAAGAATATTTTAGAAAAGATGACTAAGACTACAATTCCAAGAACACCAATAGAAAGAATCCACCAGTCAAGTCAAGCAGTTAAGAAAGACAGAGAATTAATGACAGGAAAATAATATGACAGGGATAAGCCAATACAGTTATAATTCTCAATGTAAGTGTAAATGATTTCAACTCACCAATGAAAACAGACTGGAAGAATGGATCAAAAAAACCAAGATTCAGCCGAGCGTGGTGGCTCACGCCTGTAATCCCAGCACTCGGGAGGCAGAGACAGGAGGAAGGCTGAGTTCGAGCCTTGCCTGGGCTACATAGTGAGCTCAGAGCTAGCCTGAACTACAAAGTGAGACCCTGTCTCAAAAAAAAAAAAACAAACAAACAAGATTCAACAATATGCTTTATATGAGAAATATTTAACTCAAAGAGAAATCCATAGACTGAAAGCGAAAGTATGTAAAATAATATCCCAAGTGACAAGAAGCTAGAAAAAGTCAGAAGTAGCTATTCTATTTGCAGACAATGTAAACTTCAAGCCATGACTGGTCAAAGGAGACATAAAAGGTAACTATATGCTTGTTAATTAAAATTCCAAGAAGAGATAACATTCACTAATATATATGCACCCAATACTGGTGCACATAGCTATATAAAACAAATATTAATGGACATGAAAATTTAATAAGCACTAGTACAATTATGATAGGGGACTTTAATACCCCACTGTCACAAATAGGCAGATCAACTAGACAAATAATCAACAAAGAAATATCAGAACTAAACCAAATCTGTGAACAAATGAACTTAGTGAATGTCTATAGAGTGTATACTGGATTCTATAGAGTTTATACTGTCTCAGCTGTATACTGGACATTCGAAAAAACAGTCCACATATTAACCATAGAACATGCTTAGGTAAATGCGAAGGAGTTGAAATTATCTCATACGTATTATCTGGCCAAAGTGCGATGACATTGGAAATCAAAGGCAAAAAAAACCCCACTAACTTCCGTTAACATATGAAAATTAACACTCTCCTGAACAGCCAGGGTCACAGATGAAATTAAAGAAGGCATTAAACATTATTGAAAATTAAATAATGCTCATACAACATACTGGTACTTATGGGAGGCAATGAAGCAGTCCTAAGAGGGAAATTTATAGTGGTGAACTCTCACATTAGGAAAACAGAACAAGTTCAAATAAACAACCTACTGTTGAACCTCAACTGTCTACCAAAAGAAGAACAAGTCAAGCCCAAAGTTCCTGTATGGAAGGAAAGTACAAAGATCAGAGCAGAAATTAATGCAATTGAGACTAAAAAAAAATTATATATATATATATATATATATATATATATATATATATATATATATATATATATGAATCAGTAAATCAAAGAGTTGGTTCTTGAATGATTCAATAAAATTGATGAACACTTAGCCAGTCTTATCAAAAAAAGGAAAAAAAAATTAAAATTCATGTAATTAGGATTGAAAAGTGTGAAATCACAACAGATATTGTGGCAATCCAGATTATCAGTACCTACTTCAAAAACCTGTACTCTAATAAGATGGAAATAACAGAGGAAGTGGAAAGACTCCTATAAACACGAATTACCAAAGTTTAATCAAAGTATATAAAAATTCTTAATACATGATATCAGTTAATGAAATCAAAAATGTAATTTAAAACTTACCAACACAGAAAAGTATAGGTCCTGATGGTTTCACTGATGAATTCTACAGGAAATTTAGAGATGATCTAATGCCACTACTCCCCCAAACACTTCAATAAAGTTGAAAGGGAAGCAACACTCCCAAAATAATTCCTGGAAACAACTATTACCCTGATATCCAAACCACAGAAGGACTCAACAAAAAAAGAGAAACAGGCCAGTCTCCCTAAGAAATACAAACAGGAAAATCCTAAACAAGGTACTGGCACAGGGAATGGAGCAAATTATCAATATTATAGACCATTACCAAGAAGAATTCATGCTAGGAATGCATACACATACACAAGTCAATAAATGTAATACACCACATCAATAGATTCAAAGACAAAAATCAAACGATCATATCAACAGATACAAAAGAAAATATTTGATAAGGCCCAGCACCCATTCAGAATAAAAACCTTACAGAAAACTGGAATACATGGTCTTTATCTCAACCTGATAAAATCTACAGGTATTACAAATTACAACCTGATAAAATCAATAGGTATCACAAACCAATAGCCAACATCATACTAAATGTTAAAAAACTGAAAGCTTTCACTCTAAAATCGGGAAAAAGACAAGGCCATCTACTATCCTCACTCCTGTTCAATATACCTCTAGAAATACTAGCAAGAGCAATTAGACAACAGAGAGAAATAAAAGGAATAAAGATAATAAATAATTTAAATTATCATTATTTGTAGATGATATGATACTCTACATAAAAGATGCCAAAAATCCCTACCAAAAGATTTTAATGTCCAAAATATTTAACATCCAAATATAGTAGAGCAGCTGGATAAAAATATCAACACTCAAAAAATCAATAGGGATCCTATAAACAAGTAACAAACTCACTGAGAAAAAATTAGGGAAACAACACTTTTCACAGTGGCATCTAACAAAATGAAATACCAAGAACTTTGCACTGAAAATTATAGTACTCTGAAAAATGAGATTAAAGAGGTTATCAGAAAATGGAAAGATATCCTTTGTTTTGGGGTAGAACGAATATAGTGAAAACAGCCATAGTTTCAAAACGTGCAGTGGAACAAAGACAGCCTCTTTAATGAATGGTGCTGGAAAAACTGGTTTTCCAGACTGCTAAAACTAGACTTGTCTCACTCCATGCACTGAACCAGTTTTTCCAGCACCAGGGAAAGTATGCTCTAGATGCTAAGACATCAAAACAAAGTGGGAACTGGAAATATATTTCTCCTCATAAATACTAGAATAACAATATGACTTAAATGACAGTGATTACTTTTCTCCAATAAGAGTCACCTGGGGACTTCATTTTAAAAATACAGATTTGGGGCAGGAATGTAGCACAGTGGTACAACTCCTGTGTGGTAAGCCTGAGGCCCTGAGTTTGATTTCCAGTACCTAAATAATAAATACATAAGTACAAGATAACAGATAGGAGAGGCAAAAAGGGGTCAGATGGTAGACCATTTTCCTGTTTGTTAGAAAACCTTGAAGTAGTTTCCCAACTAATAGGTAACATGTTTGACCAACCGTGTTTTTAGAAGTCTGTCTCCTTTCCCTGAAATATAGAAAATGACTTTAAGAGGAACAAACCTAGAATTGAGATCTCCATATGAAAGGACTATGTAACAGACTAGGAAAAAATAATGAGGGCATTGACTACACAGGTCTTAGCAGGTATAGAGAGCAACAGGGAAACTAGTGAAATATTTAGCATTAAAACTGGCAAAACTTTGTGACTAAGTAGAGAGGGAGGAATCTAGAGGAGTCTAAAATGACTCCCAGAATTTTGGTTGCTGAGTGGGTGGTGATCCCATTAACTGGAACTGGTTCTTCAGAAGAAAGTCATGTTTCAAGGAATGGGAAAGTTAAGCAATGTGGCACAATCTTGAACACACAGAGTCTGAGATAATTGTGAGATTCCATGTAAAGGTATGCAATAGGAAATTACATATAGGAGTTTGAAAGGCAGAAGATAAACCAGAGAGATTCTGGAGATCTCAGAACATGAAAGGAGTTAACATAATCACGATGCAAGAAGTCTTCTGTGAATAATGCATTTGTGGCACAAGAATAACAACCCAATTAAAAAAAAAAACTTTGAAGAGTGCCACTCTTTCAATTGGTAGAAAAGGGAAATCAAAGAGGGTAACAAAAAATGGAAATACATCCCTTGTTCCTGGGTAGGAAGAACCAATATCATCAAAATGGCCATACTGCCAAAACTACTATATAGATTCAATGCAATCCCGATTGAAATCCCAAAACCATATTTCACAGATCTAGAGGAAATATCCAAAATTTCATCTGGAACCACAAGAACCTAGAATAACAAAAGCAAATCCAGACACCAAGATCACGGCAGGGAGTATCACAATCCCCAGCTTGAAACTATATTATAAACCCACTGTGATTAAAAACTGCATGGTATTGGCAAAGTAACAGATCAAAGGATCGGTGGAACAGACAAAAAGATCAAGAAACAACTTCAGATATACTAAACCACCTCATCTTTGACAAAGGAGCGAAGTATTCTCAATGGAGGAAAGAGCCTCTTTAACAAATGCTGTTGGAAAAACAGGGTTTCAACTTCCCAGAGATTAAAGCCAGGTCTATCTCTTTCTCCATCCAACTAACTAAAATCAAAGTGGACTAGAGACCTAAATGTTAAAACAGAAACAGTAAACCTGCTGGAAAATAGGTGAGATAGAACTCTTGAAGACACTGGCATAGGGAAAGACTTCATGAATAAAACCTCAGCAGCATGGGAACTAGAAGAATCAAAAACTGGGATTTCATCTTATTGAAAAGCTGCACAACAAGAAAAACCACCAACAGAGTGAAAAGACAACCTCCAACATGGGAAAGAATTTTCTCAGCTATTTCTCAGACAAGGACTACAATCTAGAGTACAAAAGAACTTAAAAAAAATCAGACTCTCCAAAATTGAAACCCAATTCAAAAATGGGCATCTGAAATGAACATTCTTCAGATGAAGAAGGAAAGGCAACTACAACATCACTTGTCGTTTGAGAGATGCAGAAGAAAACAAAATTGAGATTCCATCTCACTCCACAAATAATGTGTGCTATCATGAACTCAACCTACAACAAATGCTGGTGGGGCTGTTGGGAGAAAGGAATTTTTCTGCATTGTTGGTGGGACTGTAGACTGGTACAACCACTGTGGATGGAGGTCAGTGTGGAGATTCCTTAAAAACCCAGGACTTGGGGTCCCATTTGGCCTTGCTATTCCCCTGCTAGGTATACATGTGGAAGAATTAAAAGAATCATACCACAGTGACATATGGACAACCCATAATTATACCTAAGTTTGTAGTAGCTAAGTCTTGGAAATAGCTCAAATGCCTATTAACAGAAGACTGGATAAAGAAGATGTGATTCTTTAAAAAAAACAAGGAATACTACTCAGCCATAAAGAATGATAAATTTGAGTCATTTATACCAAATGGATGCACCTCAAGGACATAGTCATAAGTGAAATAAATATGACACACATGTGTAAGAACCATATCTTTACTCTGGTATGAAAAACCAAAGTTGTAAATGAATGCCAAAATGTATAATAGATAATGTGAAATAAGAAGAAAATATGCAAAAGGAAAAGGGAAAGGGTAGGTTGGGAAAAGTAAAAAAGGGAAAGAAAAAGCCTTGATAGTAAAAGAAAAAGGAAATAAAGCTTATGTATATATGGGGTTGGGGTGGTAGGGAGGGCAGGTGAATGGGACAAAATGAGAATCAAGATGTATCATGTACAGTTACAAGTTCTCAATATAAATGTGAGCATATTGTATGCATTCAATATACCAATAAAATCCATTGAAAAATAAATTGGTAGAGAAGGAAGGACTTCTGAAAACTCACTAAGGTAAAGGCCAGAGTTATAAAGGTGAGCAAGAGAAAATGATATCAAATAGTTTAAATAAAGATGCCCATTAGATTTAGAAATTTGAAGGCCACTGATAGTGGTCAAAGATAGTGGAGTGGTAAGAGTGGTGGTACAAAGGCTAGGTGAGTGTGGGCCAACAAATGCCAGTGAATTGAGGACTGACTGTAAAACAAGTGAATACAGTTACAGTGGAATACATTTGAAATAAAAAGAAAACTTAGAAAGAAAGATGAGAGAATAGTAGTTAAAGAGGAACTCAGGATCACAGTAGGATCTGATTAAGGCAAGATACTTAGGAACATACATCCGATGGCCAACTCTTCCCTGATGAAGTAAGAAAGAAGCTTGTCTAAGAAGTGTGAGGTGGGTCAGCAATTTAGCTCAGTGGTTCTCGGCACCTTCCTTGCAAGTGCAAGGTCCCAAATTCAATCCCTGGTGCCCCCCCCAAAGAAAAGAAATGTAAGGAGAAAATCTTGGAGAGTGATACCGTTTTAGAAACAGTATTAAGAGGAAAGTGGTGGAAAAGAACAAATAAGTTGGACACCAAAACTAAATAGATATTCTATATCTATGTTTATATAATTCTCTGGAGCATTGTAGTTATCTGTGTGTAGAAGTAGAAAAAGTGGAGAATAGAAGACAAGATATTTAGCTCAGTGGTTCTGGCACCTGCCTAGCAAGCACAAGGTCCCTGGTTCAATCTCCAGTAACCACACACAACAATAATGTGTGTGGTGACTCACGCCCACCGGCAATCAGTACCACACATCACAATATCAGGCGTGGTGACTCACACCTGCAATCCTAGCACAGAGGCAGGAGGACTGCTGAGTTCGAGGCTTGCCTGGGCTACATAGTGAGCTTGGGGCCAGCCTGAACTACAAAGTGAGACCCTGTCTAAAAAAAACAACCAAACAAACAAAAAACGTGGAGAACAGAATTGATCCAAATTTGCAAATGTTCTAATAGTAACAGAGTAACAATGAAGTACAAGAAAAGTTTTCAGTGAGGTTCTTATAGCATTAAGATGTGAAGTGATGAGAGTAGAAATGTAATGAAAAAGTACAGAAAGAAACATTTTAAAGGAGATCTGGTAATACTTGCTGCTGGACAGCTTCCAGGAATTATGCAGTCACTGATGCTCTCAAAGATTCAAGTGTAGCTGATTAATAAATAGTATACTAACAACAAAGAAAATTCGGGAAATTCAAAGCGGTTTAACAGGGTACTCTTAACTCTATTAATAATTTAATAATAATAATTTAATAATTTAAGTATGTTAAGTTGTATGTGAAGGTGGGGCATCTATGCATAATAATGGAGCTACAAATTCATAAGATAAAACAAGTACAATAAATTTAAAAATACATACACGTTTTAGTTCCATATTGTCATGATAGCCATTCCTGTGCTAGTAAAATATGGGGTGCTTAGGAGACATACAGAAACAGTGAGAATAACAACAAATAGAAAGGGATTAAGACATAAGAGAAATATAAGTAATAGCAGACGGAGAGAAAGCAAGAGACAGGAGAAAATAAATAATGCCTGAAATAGTTAAGGCGATATATGTTAAACTGTTTTCATCTTAGCATTTTCTCACTTGTGAAATGGGCTTCTACTGTCACTGTTCTTTGAAATGATCAAAATTCTCCTTTTTTTGTCTTTTTGAAATGAGAAATAATAGTGTTTTGGTGCTTGGAACGCTTTACATATTATGTATGTGTGTGCATGTATATATTTTGTTTGAGACTGAATCTCACTATGCAACTCAAGCTGGACTTGAACTCATGGTAGTTCTGGGATTACAGTGATACACCACCACACTCAGATAATTTTTCCTTTTATAGTGGCCAAATATTTACTGCACTCAAGGCAGTAGGTAAGTCTGGGAAAATCTGTTTTTTGAGCTCTATTTTCAAAAGTTAGTATAAAATAACTTCAATGACTGGATAAAATTATTCTGATGATTATTCCCCCTCAAGACCAGATAATTTCAAAAAATTATTCTTCGTTCATTCTAATAGCACTGAATCTTTAAAAGTGCTAAAATAACTTTCCTTTAGTAGTGACAAAGATGGTAACATTCCTAATAGTTACTCAAATTTGCTGAATGCCATTTATTTCAGAAACTAACAGCTCAGCATTAGAACAATGCCTTGTTAACAAGTAGACATTTGTCATTTCTTCAACATCTACTTTTTCAGAAGCCCTGCTACTTGTATTTCTAATTGCATAAGTCAACATTCTTTGATATTTTAGATAAAACCGAATATTGAAACTTTTGGGGATATGTTGAATCGCATTAAGTAGAAAACTGAAATAATACAATACACAGTCCTTCACTGTTTTATGTATTAAACTAATCTCTACTGAAGTAAGACTACTTCTGTATAACTTTTATTTCTAAAGCTGGAAATATAGATGAGTTAGATGAAGCCCCTTCTCTCAAAGACCTTACGTTGTAATTAAAAATAAAAACAAGTGGATAGATCCTTATATATGATGGTTAAAGAAACATGGAAGATTGTTTCTTTCCCTTCTTCCTATTTCACAATATCTATCATACATTTTAGAACTCATTTACACCTTGAGTTTCTCATACCAGAAAAATACCATATTTACATAGCTGTGTCCTATTTAATTCTCTCATGAGAAGAGAAAGATAAAAATTTAATGGTAAAATAGGAAACAAAACTTATGGATATAGGAGGCAAGAGGTTGTAGGGTGGGCAAGGGAATGGGAAAACATGGGAATCAAAATGTGTCATGTACTGGTACAAACCCTCAATGTTGAATGTGATAATAATGTATGTATAAAATGTATCAAAATCAATTTTTAAAAAAGAAGCATGGAAGATTAGCCTTGACGAAAGTTAACAGTTACAACCTGTTAAAGAGTGAGTAAAAAGGGCGGAGATGTATCAGTGGTCCCACCGCCTGCCTAACAATCGCAAGGTCCCTAGTTCAACCCACAGTAACCACATACAATAATACTGTACGTGGTGACTCACACCCAGCAGCTATCAGTACCACACACCACAGTGCCGGTGGCGGTGGCTCACACCTGTAACCCCAGCACTCAGGAGGCAGAGGCGGGAAGATTGCTGAGTTTAAGGCTTGCCTAAGCTATATATTGAGCTCAAAGCCAGCCTGAACTACAAAGCGAGACCCTATCTAAAAAAAAAAAAAAAAAACTGGATAAGAGTTAGCTATAAGAGGATTGTGGGGCTATTCAGCACACACACACACACACACACACACACACAGAGGAAACCACACACAGTTTGCAGATACTAACTAACTCACACATATCATGTCTGGAAATAGCAGAGAATAAGCCTGGAGAAGGCAGGCAAGAGTAAGTGAACAGATATGAAGTTTACATTTTATCCATAGTAGATAAAGAAACAAGGAAGACTTTAAAGAAAGGGAATTACATGGAAATATTTGCATTTTAACTGAAATACTCTAATGATTAAATTGAAGGTGGAGTTAGAGAGCTCAAAGTAGAGGCAGGGAGAGTGGTTAGTAGGTTGTAGTGGCATTCTAAGATAATGTTTCTCAATGTTAACTGAGCACATATCACACAGGTATCTCATTTAAATACATATTCTATTAATTAAGTGGAATCTGAGATTATTTTTGCTAATGGGCTCCCAGGTTAATTCCAACTATGCTGATCTACAATCAGTCTGAGTAGCAAAACTCTAGGAAAGATGTCAAGGATCTAAACAAGTGTGCAAAGAGTGTATTTTGGAGTTAACAGGGAAATAATATTTAGGATGTAAAAGTTATGGTGCATCAACAAATACAGAAAGTAAGGAAGGTGGAACTGGGGAATGTTATAAATTACATGCGGATGACCTTCAAAGCCTCAAGATCTCCTAAGTGGGGATTTGGGGAAGTGGCTGAATCTAGGGGCATGATATTCATCAAATGATTAGCCCACTGATGAATTTATAGCTAAACATGGTAGTGGGAGGCAAAACCTGGTCAGAGGAGGTGGATCAATGGCAGGGGAGTGCAACAGAAGAGTTTAGTTCTCTATCTACTCCCTTTCTGTCGTACCATGAACAACCCTGTCTCTGCTATGCTTCCCTCCCTTGGGGCCAGACGACCCTAATCTGAAGCCTCTACAAATTGTGAGCCAAAGTAAACCTTTCCTCCTTTAAGTTGTCAATTTCAGATATTGTGTCCCAGAGATGAGAAAAGACAAGGAATTCACAATTAACGACAATTTTCTACTTGGGATAAGTGAACTTGAAATGGCTTCAAGATATTCAAGAGAATCATTAGCTTCCATCTAGATATGTGAGTCAAAAGTCTGACAGAGGGCCGGAGGGTTAGCTCAGTGGTTCCGGCGCCTGCCTCGCAAGCATAAGGACCTGAGTTCGATCCCCGGTTACCACATATAACGCTGGGCGTGGTGGCTCACGCCTGTAATCCCAGCGCTCGGGAGGCAGAGACGGGAGGATTGCTGAGTTCGCGGTGGCTTGCCTGGGCACCATAGTGAGCTCAGGGCCAGCCTGAACTACAAAGCAAGACCCTGTCTCCAATAAGCAAAAAAAAAAAAAAAAA
>PVIC010027329.1:8972-24050 GCA_004025085.1 Thryonomys swinderianus
ACAGGTTACAAAATTATAGATAGTTGCAAATATATGATGGCTTGACTTCTGACTTGACAAATTTCCAACTTACCTATGGTCTAAAAATACATACATTTAATAGAAATTGTACTTTTAAACATTTCATTATTTTTTATTTCCATGAGTATATATTGCAGTGCAGTTGGTAGATGCTCATACCACATCTTTGTTTCTTTTTTCAGCCCTTCTCCCTCTCCCTCATGCCATCTTTGATTCCTTTCCCTTTTGAAAAAGATATTTCTCCCAACTTCGATTCTCTCTTATTTTGCTCTTTATAATTTAGGTTTCTGATTTTGAAATTTGAGCTGTTCCCTGGGATTGCTCCAGCTCCCAGGTAGCACTGCACTAAGTGTGACCAGATAGTACTAGGTGGTGCACAGTGATACCTCAGGAGACTGGGCATATGCAGTGCATTTGGACCTATGGTATTTTAACCTGAGCAGGCATTGATTTTTACCTCTGCTGCAGGCTGAGGAGTGTCTCTAATAAGTGGAACATCTAAGAATAGGTTGTGGCTGAACTATCTTCGTTGTTTTCCTTTAGATCATACATTGTGTCAAGACAGTACTTCAGTTGTTGTCCACCACTCCTTATTTGTCTCGCTGGCCACCTGTTACCTATAGAATTCATAGCTTTCAAGAACTTATCAAAACCTGTCAAAAAAGAGATGAAGAGAATCTGGGTTTTGATAAGTTCTTGACTGGTTTCCCCTCTTTGGTCTCATCCACTCCAGTCTCAACACACAGGGCCACTAGAGTTGCCTTTTGAAAAGATGGGTCAAATTTTCTGACCCAGAATGTGAATAAACATCCTTACAACTGAAAAGCTGAGCAAGCTGAAAGTCACAACTGTTCTTGGGTTTGGAAGGGAATTTAGATTTGTAAGGAATCATGGGGAAACAAGCTGTCCCCTGAAGCAGAGAGATAGGTAGATCCAGAGAATCACAATTAAACTGAGCAGAAACCACCATGAAAGCCAGAAAAACCTGAATTGCACTTGGTGAATTGAAGGAAAATCACTTGATGAACCTGGAAAGGGACCCAGTCATAGGCAACATAAGCAACAGTGTGAATTTCACACTCAAAAAGCTCAAACCCATAGAAAATTGGACTCAAAGTACAGGACTCTAGGATGCCTCCCTTCTCCTGGCCTTAGCATCACTTCGTAGTTCAGGCTGGCCCTGAGCTCACTATGTAGCCCAGGTGAGCCTTGAACTCAGCAATCCTCCTGCCTCTGCCTCCCAAACGCTGGGATTACAGGCGTGAGCCACCACACCCAGCACTATGGTGTGTGGTACTGATTGCCGGTGGGCGTGAGTCACCACGCCCAGGATTGTTGTATATGGTTATTGGGGATCCAACCAGGGACCTTGTACTTGGCAGGCAGACACTGGAACCATGGAGCTAAATCTCTGGCCCTGAAGGTACATTTTTAGAAGCAGCCATGATAGTGCAACTAAAGACAGTCACAAAAAGAAGACTTTCAAAACTGCTTCAGAAAGTGGCAAAAATGCTGGGGTAAGTGTATTTGAAGTGAGAGGGAGTATTTTGAGGAGGATTAATGGCGATATGTCTTTTACTGATTTTAAATTTTAAATATTCACTGTGTATTGTACTTCATGTGTCCAGTTAGTGCTATGAACACTACATAGCATACTACAAGAGGAAAGCAAACACTGAGACAGAATATGCATGAGAACTTGATGTTGGAATTATCACATAGGGAATTTAGGTCAATTATGTTATTATGCTAAGGACATAGATAAAGTAAGCACTGTGCAAGAGCAGGTGGGTAATATAAGCAGAAAAAGTAAATTTTAAGTGAAAAAAGAAATGCTGTAGCTGAAGGACACCAGCAGAGACGAGCGCCGGTAGGGCTCATGAGCTCTAGGTTTGCACCTTTCTGTAGCTAGTTATTTTAGGCAATTTACTCACATCTGTTCTTCCAATTTTTCTCAAATATAAAAATGGAGGATAAACATATTATTCTAAAGATACTGACAGTTGTAATACTCTAGTAATGATAATACATTTTTCATAGTCCTCATTCCTTTGGCAAGGGTTTATTGAGTGTCCGCTCTGTAACAGGTGCCGTCTCTGACTGGGAAGCTGTAGTGAGGCCCACTTTCGGTTGAGAATTCCGAGACATTTCTGTAGAGAAGACATCACAACTGAGATGCAGAGTCCGAGAAGGAAGCCTGGCAAAGGCAGATGTATGAACAGGGCAGAAAATACTCCAGAACAACAGCTCTGGCAGCACACTGACTCAATTCCAGTATTTTCTTTCTCAGTACTCGGGCTATCTTTTAAGCCTTAAACTCTCAATTTCTTCTGTAAAAATGAGCATAATTTTAGTTATGAGATGGGAGGATTAATTGAGTTCACACATACACCTCTATGTAGTAAGTATTCTGTAGTATTATTTTATTATTATTGGCTGTTTTTCAATGTATAGGAAATATATCCACCTGCAGAAATTAAAAAATGAGAATAAGCTTGGCAAGTGCCTGAAACACGGTATTTTTAGGAAATGGTAGGAAACAAACAGGCATTGTTTACACATTTCTCCCTATCCAAGCTGCCCTTATTTTCCCATTCCCACCTTTCCTAATATTTCTACCCATCTGTCTGAGGCCCATCTTTTATAGCTAAGCCCTGTTTGGTCAGTTCTACACATGAGCTTTTCCCCGTGTCCTGAGGATAACCAAAGACCTGGTATCAGCCCTGAGGTCGTGTGCCATCTTTGCCACTTTGTCCTAATCACTTTGGTTTAGTGGCTGAGACACAATCCACAACACTTGTCAACTAAAACTTGCAGAAAGGGGCTTATGTGGCTCACAGTTTCAGAAGTTCCAGTCCGTTGTTAGGAGGTTGAAATGCAGAAGCATGGTGGAAGGACTCGGAGAAAAGCTGCTTGCATTATGGCGGCCCGAGGGGAAAGCCGCAGGGAGGGGCCACGGCAGGAGATACATACTTCCAGGTCTTGCCCCAGTGACTCACCTCCTACCAGGCCACACCTCCCGATACATGTAGCTCTAAATTCATGCACACATTAATTCCCCATTGGACCAACACACTCCTGATCCAATCAATTTCTGAAATCCAGTCTCTGAACGTATGAGGAATTGGGAGACAGTCCAGATCCAAACCCTACATATCGCAGCCCAACAAGTCACCTGAATTTCCTGGTCCATAATTTTCTACAGTTAGCACAGAAAGGAAAATTGCCACAGAAACTTAAGGATACAAATAAGGGAAATGAAAGTGGAGAAGGAGACCAAAGAGACTCCTTCAAGATACACTGGAAGTTATTAAGTCAGTAGTTCCTTTGCTGTTAACAAGAGTGTATGTCCCCTCAGGCATTTAGGGCAGAAAATAGATTCACAATTGCCAAACATTCCACGTTCAAAACAAAATGTCTCATTATGAAGGAAATAATTACCATATCCTGAATTCATCTAAGCTATATTCTAGTCAAGGCCAGGAGAAAACTTGCGGATTGCTTTCAAAAAATCAATTTTATCTTGCTACCAGTCCTAGAATTTCTATACTTGCTGTGCTGGGAAACCGTGCTTATCTGTGCCCTTCTCCTCCCTCCACTCAGTTGTTCTGAGCACAAGTGGTGCAAAATTGAAATTTAGGTGAATTCTCTCTGGGAAAACAAAATTTCTTGATCAAATGTTGAACTTTCTAAGTGGGTGATGCAGCTAAGCGTTAAATACAATTTTAAAAGCTGGGTTCCCTGAGGCCCCATTGCTGGTTGTGCTAGAGATGTTATGAGTAGTTTTTATTATTTTCCTTTGTTGGCCATTGGACTCCGCAGCTTTAGCAGTCTTCCACCCTTAGTCAACAGACTAAGCCGATAAGGCCTTGCTAGATCCTGGGTGTTATGGCAGGTCCTTGGTAGACAGGAATAAACAAGACAAGTCAGTGTGACAGTAGGCTGCAGTTACAAAGTAAGCACCACCCTGGTTTCTGTCATTCAGTCCATCTCTTCTGGCAGTGCTAAGCATGGTTTAGAGACAATATCAACAATGGCACCAGATCCCTCACAACAACTCAGTGTGAACTGATTCATCCTACCTGAGCATTTTCCTTCCCTTCCTTCCCCGTGTTCCACCCCTTGCCCACTCAGAGTAGCTCACTGTTCATCTGTATTTGATTTATTTTTCTTTTTTAAATTACCATAGTGCAAGCTTTGTCACAGTGACTCTTCTTCCATTGTGCTGCCAGACATCATCGTCATGTCTCTCATTTCTGTGAGGGGCAGATCAGACATGCCCACGATGTATGTATAAAATATACCAGTAAGAAAGGATTCTAGCATACTCTCTTTGGACTGTACGTGGTCACATATGAAATACTTACAGTGCTGAGGAAACTTCCCATAAAAACTGTTATGGAAGACTGGTCAGAATAAGATTATTCAGTCACTGACTCATCCCAAGCATCATACTGTGTACTGATAAGCTACGGTAGATGAAGCAGGGAGAGCTTATGTTTTATAGAAAGAGACAAAAATCATTGTAAACATAAGTAATAATTATAATAATTATAGTTAACAGTGGTTATAATAGGCATTGTTATATAATTTGTGTGCATTAATTCACTTACACAGTCTTAATCCTATAAGTTAGTTACTATTACCCCAAATTTACTCATAAGTAGCCACGTGTAAACTAAGTAACTTGCATAATATAATGAGGCTAGTAATAAAGGTAGCAAGGATTTGAACCTAGGTAGAAGTCATGGAATGGAATTCCTCTACACCATAATATTCTGATGTTCATCAGAAGTAGCACTAGTACAGTTCACTTTAACACTGAATAAAAAAGTGGAATAAAGTTAATGAGCATTGTAACTGAGGATCAGTGATTCAACTTGGGTTTATTATTTAGATAATAAAATAGAAAGTTTGAAATATAGGTCGAAAGAATGAATGTGAAGGATCAGTTTTGTTTTTGACACTCTGGAAAAAGCAGCAACAAAAGTGGTTCACAAAAGTGTAATGTTTAGTTATTTGGGGGAAGCCAGTTACCTAGAATAAGCTATACTATACTAACTTTACTGTACTTCTTTAGGGTTTGATCATGGCAGTCTAGTTTGAAAGTAATGTTAATTGTTAAAAGGTACATAGAAATGCATTCACATAATTCCTCAGAAACTTTAGAGAACTATTATGTGATCCAATTGTGTGGTACATAGATATATAAGTATCAAAAGGGTTGAAAATGAGTATATAAATATCCAAAAATATTTGCACACCAATACTAATAATAGCATTACAGTAGCCAAGAAGTGGCAACTGTCTGAGTCTCCACTGATGGACGAGAGGATAAACAAATGTGAATGTGATGTATAGTTATGATTGTAATTATGCACTTTAAAGGGGAAAGAAATTGTATGACACATTTTGCTGTGGGTGAACCTCAAAAGGAATTTATACTAAGTGAACTAAGCTGCTTTCCATGAGGAAAGTACTAACTCTACTTACATGTGATACTTAAGTAGTCAAAAAGTAAAATGATGGTTATCAAGAGGGAAAAGAAGAGAAAAAGAGTCATTTAATGGATATAGTTTAACTTTCTCAAGATAAAAATATTTGAGAAATTTGTTGTAAAACAATATGAATATAATTAATGCTACTCAGTTGTATACTTAAAATGGTGAATTTTATGTTTTTACCACAATTTACTTTAGAAAGTCTTCATATACGGTAGTATTGCCAGTAGTTATGGTCACCAACTGTTTTAACCCATTTTCTGTTGCTAATAACAGTACCACAAACTAGCTGTGTAATAAAGAAAAGATTGACTAAGTTATAAGAAAAGAGTTATAAAGAAAGGACAGGGCGCCACATCTGATAATGGCCTCTTGCTAGTGGGGTCCTGAGGAAACAGCATCAGAGGAAAAGGGAAAGGGAATCTCTTTCCTCTCTCCTTATAAAGCTGCCAGGACTCAATAACGGGACACCCACCCCATAACAAAGGCCCCACCGCTAAACATCATAGTTGCAATGATTTTCCAGCCCCCTAATATTTCAACACAAGCACACAAAGCCTTGGGAGGTACCCAAAGTATAGCATCAGGTAAGAATGGGTAGATCAGTCAATTCACAATTCGTCCACTTTACAGTGATGTATAAGTGATATACATTCAGTAGAAGTGGTATTTTAAATTTTGAATTTTGATCTTTCCCTGGTCTGGGGGCAGGAAGTAAGATACTCTGTGCCGTGTCAGAGGGCAAACAGCTGGAGGTCCGAAGTGTCCTGCACTGGTAATCTGTGATGTTTGGTAGGCTAAAGGTATCGAATGCCTTTTCAGCTCTGTGTTTGTGGTGGGTTGACTGATGCTTACTTTCCATTCTGCTCCCGTGTTTGACCTTTGTGATGTAGGGAGGAATATCCAGTTTAACTGGGAGAGAAAGCTGTGTTCTTGCTAGAGAAACATTTTGGGATTAGAATCACGGTGTACACAGGAAACCAAGCCCAAGGCTACTTTGGGTCACCTTGTGATTCATGAATAATTGACAGGTGTCTTTGCTCTGTATGCTTCTTCCTCCGTGAAAGGCACTGTTGTTGTTACTGTTTTTTTGTTTGTTTGTTTTCACCGGAGGCAAGAACATTGCATTATAAGAGCAGGAATGCAGGACCAGGTATTTAGCTCAGTGGTGCTGCACCTGCCTCAAGCACAAGGCCCTGAGTTCAATCCTCAGTACTAAAAAAAAAAAAAAAAGAACAGGAATAAAATCAGCACTTAAATGGAAACATTTTTAGAATAGGGCAGGGTTTTAAATACCCACATTTTGCCTCTTTAGTTATAGGAGGAAAGAGTGAGGTGCTAGAGGTGTAGAACTGTAGTCTTGAGTCCTCCACCATAGAGCAGGAGAAGCAGTAAGAGAACGAGGCCCGAGTGCAGTGCCTGTTGGAGGCCTGGCTTATTGAATCGAGCAGGTGGGTGCTGCTTGGTGCCTGCCTATGCCAGGAAGATGCTGCTGCTCTAAGACTCTTTTTTTTGAGACAGGATCTCGCTTTGTAGTTCAGGCTGGCTCTGAGCTCACTATGTAGCCCAGGCAAGCCTCGAACTCAACAATCCTCCTGCCTCTGCCTCCTGGGTGCTGGGATGACAGGCATGAGCCACCACGCCCAGCATTGTGGGGTGTGGTACTGACTGCTGGAGGGCATGAGTCACCACGCCCAATATCATATCATTGTATGTGGTTTCAGAGATCGAACCAGGGACCTTGCGCTCGCTAGGGAGGCAGCAGAACCCCTGAGCTAAATCTCCGGCCCAGCTCTAAGACTTTTATTTTTTTAATTGAATTCTTTATTGGTTCATTTTCTATACAACTCACAATCACACACAACATTGGGGAATTTGTACCAGTATATGACACAAGTTAATTCTCATTTTTACCCACATCCCTACCCACCCACATTCCCCCTCCCATATACATGCTGTTTTATTTTCTTTTGGAATCATATTTATTCCTTCCCCTCATTGCGTTCCCACACCAAATTCCCTTTGGAAATTGCCTATTTTACAAAAACTATCATACATTCTAGAACTTATTTACATCTATCGGTGCTCATATCAAAGAGAATCCGGCTCTAAGACTCCTGAAGGATGTAGTTGGAGTAACGGTCACTCAGTCTGTCAGTCTTGCATCAAATACCTCCTACCTCCTCTAGGAGGCTTTTGCTAACAATGTTTTTTACTGAAAACAGAAAAATCATCCCCCAAAGCTCAGAACGCTCCCTAGTCTTCATGGTGTGCCCTGTATTCATTTGTTCCTGTCTTGTGAAATAACTTATTAAAATATTCATATAATTTTCTTACTCCTCAGCGCGTGATGTAAGTCTGCAGGGCAAGTGCTCTCTTGCCTTTACCCAGATATTCTCTGGAACATTTCCCCCCAGCAAAGAAAATGATAGGTGTTTGGTAAATATTTGTTGGATCGATTAGAGCCCTCTGTTTACATTAACACTAAGTCAACCATTCTGACTGTTCTCAGTCTTATGAAAGATGCAAACCTGCACTGTCCCCGGATCCTGTTGCTTCCCCCCGCTTTTTTAAATAGGCAATTCCCAAAGGGAATTTGGTGTGGGAACGCAATGAGGGGAAGGGACTTGGACAATTGCAGGCACTTCAGTTCTGTTGACTGCTGAGAAAGTTGCTTGTGTTGAATGGAAGTCTAACCTATTGCATTTGGGGCACATGAGTAGTTTTCAGCTTCTCTTTTTCACTGATGCTGTTGTTGAGTAGCCCGAGGAGTGTACTGCAGGGTATGTGGCATTCACTGCACACACCTTTCTTTAGTGACAGGCCTACCCGTTGACCTGTTTACCACTGATGCCTGTGGAGAAGATGAATGTCTACAAGCTTGAAGCACTTTTTTTTTTTTTTTTTTTTTTGCTTTTTAGAGACAGGGTCTCGCTTTGTAGTTCAGGCTGGCCCTAAGCTCACTATGGTGCCCAGGCAAGCCACCGCGAATTCAGCAATCCTCCTGTCTCTGCCTCCTGAGTGCTGGGATGACAGGCGTGAGCCACCACGTCCGGCATTGTGGTATGCGGTGTTGATTGTTGGTGGGCGTGTCTCCACGCCTAGCATTATATGTGGTTACCTGGGATCAAACTCAGGACCTTGCGCTTACGAGGCAGGCGCCAGAACCACGGAGCTAACCCTCCGGCCCTTGAAGCACTTTTAATGTGGCACAGTATGTTTCAAGTGACATAAGTATTTTGCTGTAAGTTATAGCACCAGATAATAGACTGATCCCTCAAACATGTAAGCAAAAAGCTATGCAGTATAATCATTTGGTTTTTCTTTATTCTATGTATTTTTAAGTTTTTGTTAACATAATTACATATATTAATGGAGTTCAGGTTGATATTTCCATGTACACATGTAACATCTTCTGATCATATCCAGTTTGTGTTTTCCTATCTTCCCAATCCCATACCCCTCCCATCTAGAGTAGTAACCAGTATACTTTCAGGTTGGCTTCTAAAAGCTTCCACCTTGTTCTGTGTCTGCCTTATTTCACTTAACATGATGACCCCCTAGTTCCATCCATTTTACTACACGTGATATCATTGAATTCCTCTTTGTGGCTCAATAATACTTCACTGTGTGTGAATCACATTTTATTTATTAATGTGCTGATAGGTACTGATTTATGCTTTAATCGTTATGAATATTGCCATAAACATGAGCATGCTGGTTTCATTTCCTTTGTATCTATACTCAGATATGAAGTAGGTGGATCATATAGTAGATCTATTACTAATTTTTCTAAGGTATCTCCATTCTGTTTTCTATAATTTACAGTCCAGAATGCAGCATGTTAAGAGTTCTTCCCAGGGCCGGAGGATTAGCTCAGTGGTTCTGGTGCCTGCCCCGCAAGTGCAAGGTCCTGAGTTCGATCCCCGGAAACCACAGACAATGCTGGGCATGGAGACTCATGCCCACCAGCCATCAATACCACATACCACAGTGCCGGGCGTGGTGGCTCACGCCTGTAATCCCAGCATTTGGGAGGCAGAGACAGGAGGATTGCTGAGTTCCAGGCTTGCTTGGGCTACATAGCGAGCTCAGGGCCAGCCTGAACTACAAAAGCAAGACCCTGTCTCAAAAAAAAAAAAAAAAAAAAGTTCTTCCCAGCATTTAATATTATCTCTCCTAGCTGGAATGAAATGGCTTCTCATTGTTTTTGATTTGTTTTGTTTTCTGTTTGCATTTCCTCAATAGCTCCTGATACTGAGCATTTTTCCAAATATTTATTGGCCATCTGTATTTCTTTTGAGAAATTGAGATAACTTGCCTAATTTTTAACTGTGGTACATATTTTAGTTCTTCATATATTCTAAATAACTAACCCTCTGTTAGATGTCTAGTTGGAAAATCTTTTCTCCCATCCTGAAGATGACCTCTTTACTGTTTTGATTGTTCACTTTGCTGTGCAGAGCCTTTTTTAGTGTGCTGTAATCCCATTTGTCAATCTTTGGTTTTCTTACTTGAGTTTTGGGAGTCCTGTCTAGAAGACCATTGCTGTCTTCCAAGTTAAAGTCTCAGGTATTGCTTTTAGGTCCTTGATTCATTGTGAGTTGAGTGTAGATAAAAGTAAGAGCTAGGTGTTAAATTTCAGTGTTTTGTATGAGAATGTCCACATTTTCCAATGCATGAAATAACTGTTATTTCTCAAGTGTATATTTTTTCAAGAGTCAATTGGCTGTGGATACATGGCTTTAAATTTGAGATCATTGTTCTGTCTCATTGGTCAATAGGACTACTTTAGTATCTGTACCATGCTGTTTTAACTACTATGGCTCTGAGGTGTGTTTTGAAATCAGATACTGTGATGCTTCTACTTTTTTTTTTTTTGCTCAGGATTGCATTGGTTATTTAGGATTTTTTTGTTAAGGGTTTTTCTATGAAAACTATCAGTGGTATTTGCATAGAGAATGCATTGACTATAATATTTGAGTGATACAAATATTTTAACAGTATTCTTACAATCTATAAATGTGAAAGATGTTTCCAAATTTTTGTGTCATCTTCATTTTCTTCATCTCTGTGGTATAATTTTCATTGTGGATGTCTTTCACTCTCTTGGTTAAGTTTATTCCTACATATCTTTATTTTCTATTATAAGTGGGACTGCTTTAATGATTTCTTTTTCAGCAAATTTATTATTGACTTATAAAAATTTTACAGATTTTTTCTCATTGAGTTTATATCCTGATTCCTTAATTGCAGCTCATAAACAAAAGCTATAAAATATAATTACATGGTTTTTTGGGGGGGTTAGAACTTTTGAAACAGACCCAATCTTACTATTCTAGGAAAACTAGCAATAATTATGTAAAGGTAGAAAGAGTCTACACTCATCAGCATTACTTATTAACTTGAAATACTTTTTAAACATTAAATACTATGTAATGAAATTATGGTATACATTGATTTTTACTGATGGTGGTGAACTAATTTCCTACTAGTTGAACTCAGAATATACAGAGCAAAGAGCTTCTAGGAAAAGCATATATAAGGATTGATGCCTATTATTCAAGAGAATAGGCTTTCTTAACAGTATATTTTTCTGTACTTCTCATAAAAATGATTTATGTCAAAGACATTAATGTTTAATATTACCTTTTATTAATAAAAATTACAGCACTAGAAATTAACAGTGAAATGATTTACTAAAATGATTGCAGATGGAAATGTTCCAGTACTGGTGATCTGTCTTTGGGTACACAAACTGTTGTTACAGAGCAAGGGAGCATCTCAGTGAAAGTTGTGAGTTTAGTCTGTGGGGTAGTTACACTGGTGAGCAGATCATTAAACTTCACAGACATATATGCTCCTATATACTTTCTTACTTTAAATAACATTAGTTTCATAAAAATAATTATTCCTTGAACACAACTAAAGTAATGCCCCCTAAAAGGCAAAACTAAGAGTCATCCAGTGACTCAGTGTATCAGTTTTTCTGAGCATTGTTTCAGAAAACTCTACACAAAAATTGAAATGCACGTTTGCACATAGGAAATTTTGATCTATAAATTCTATTACTATATCATTGAATAGTACGCTATAAATCTATGTTAACATATACTGTATGTAATTATATTACATATAATATTTGTAGTGGTTGTTATAGTACTCCTGTATGTTTTATAATTGATTCATCTTGCTGAATGTTGTTTACTTTTTCTTTCTTGACAGTACGCACTCACCTTTCACTGACCAGCATGGTCCAGAAAGGTCAACAGGCACTGTTGGTTCTCATTGTGAGATAAAAACTAGTCTGTGGGGTCTGTTATTTCACAATTAACATGCTCAGCAGTGACCATCAAGGGTAAACCATGTAAACCTTTACTCCCACCCCTACGAGCTCTCTTGGCTGCCCTAGACTTAGAGCACAGCTAAACCTGCCAGCCTGAGAAGCTCTGATTCCTGGTGTTTTGCCCTCCTTCCTTCTTTTCCTTCTAGAAAGTTGTCCAAATGCTGACTCTTTCCTCTTACCTTCCAGTTTCACAGACCTTGAGTTGATTTCTTCTCCTTTTGAAAATTCTGTTATGCAGACACTTGCTAGAATCTTTCTCGGTCACTTTCATCCTTTCCTGACTCTGATCCCGTTACCTCCTGCCCCAAGCCACCACCTTTCCTTTACCTACTCTCTCTCATCTACTTTCCATTGCTTGATAAAACAGCTGCTGTACAAAGAGTTCTGTGAAGTTAAGCTAGAGCTAAGCTAATTAACAGCACCTTGTATGGAATTTTTATGTTTCCAAATTAAGATGTCTTATTTTGTATTCTCTCAAGCTTACCTTGGTTCAGCTGTAATGAGACCAACTGAATTCAGAGAGTCTACACATTAAATGTTTTTTTCACTTACAACCATTTTGGCCCATTTGCTTAGGTAAAGGCTGATTTTAGAATTTTATAATTGACCTTCGTCATCAGGAAGCAGTGATCCACAAAGGTGTGGTTTGTTTTGATGGAACTCTGTTCTTGGCAAGTGTGTGTGCTATTTCTTAAATGAATGAGTGATTTTAAATAAATACACCTTGTCATTCTATTTCTTTTCCATGGATGTTTTGTTTAAAAGCTTTCATTGTGATGCTGTTTTTCCCCCATTTCAAAATTAGATATTTCAAAACTTCTGGGGGTTATGAGTTTCTGTAGTCTAATGTTGAAAGTTAATCACCACTCACATCATTGTTTTTATCTGAAACTACACTTAAGAGTTCTAAACAATAAACTAAAAAATAACTGTAAAATGGGCTTTCTTTGTGAAAGTGTCAAGAATTACTATAGTCCTCATTAGTTTCTATGTATATAATTCTGTTAATATTTCTTGATGAGTTTTCTTCTGCGTGGAGTTTGGAGTTTCTAATTAATAAATAGTTTACATGAGATTTCTGCTTTGCAAATGTATATTGTTTCACTTGTATTCAGTAAAAAATTTGTAGAATTTTTTTCGAGGGACATCCTCACAAAAGGTAGCACCTGTAACACTAAAAAGAAAACCATACATTTGGGTTGTGGTTTACTAAAGGAACTGGCTTTATGTATTTCATCCTGGCCTCTTTTTTCAGGGTTTTGTTTTGTTGTTGCTTTTGAATCATTTTCTCTTCCTGAGCTGCCAGCTTCATCATTTTCAAACCTCATCTGAGATTTTTGTTATAAGGAGAAAAAATTCAGTTTGTTCTTTTGTATTTTTATGTGTTTTCTCTTTCTCTGAGATGATATGAGACAGTAGAACTAAGATTGCTTCTAGTGATTTGGGCAGTCCATCTTTATTTCCTCTATTTTCTTCTTTGTATTGTTTTATAATTGAACTTAATCTTTTTTCTTACACCTTTACCTTATTTCCAGTACTAGGACAAAAATGATTAAATTGCCTTTCTCTCTCAAAAAGTCAAATAGGTCACTGACACTTCTGTTACTTGTTGGGGGATAAAGCCAAATAGAAAATAGAGAATATAACTGACAGGTGATTCTCCTAAAGGCTTTCCTGTAACATTTTCATTTGTTTCCTGGAAAGAGATGGGAAATTTCTGCCATTCTAGTCTGAATTTTCCATACATGTGAACTGGCAGCCAGCACCTCTGGGAACCTCAAACAGCTGCCTTCGAGCCCTCAAGAGTGAGATGCTCCACCTGAGGGTCCCGCGTACACAGAAAGGACATTGTCAGCTTCAACTGTGGCTTTCCGAAGGGTTAGGAGTGCAGTGGAGCAAGAAGGTGCCCAGACTTCCTGGGTCTGGATTTGGGTTTTAAAACTCACGTAGAGAATTGGGTATGGTAGACAGCAGAACAGCCCCCTCCCAGTTTACCCTTAATCCAGTCCCCAGGCAACCATTAATCACTTTCTGTCTCTGAATTTTCCTTCTCTGGACATTCTACACAAGTGGAATCAGTGTGTAGCCTCTTGTGTCTGGATTCTCCCCTTTGCGTAATGTTTTCTTATCTTTTTCCACCAGCAGTCCTGAGGGTAAGAGCCAAACCTCATGCCTGTGAGGCAAGCACTGTACCACCAAGAGGTGCCCTGAGCTGCGTCCTTACCTTTAGCACACACAGCAATAAAAACCTTCCCTAGGATTGTTGTGAGGGTGAGATCGGATCATTAACCAAAGTGTTCAGCATAGTGTCCAATATATCATAAATGTTCTTTTCCTCCTTCTGCTGTTTTGATACATTTTCAAATTCCTGAAGAATTCATTATACTGTTACATTTTAGCGCAATATAGTTTACTGTACTATTGTTTCTCTTCTAGTCTTTGTAATTTTGTGAGTAATATAAATCTAATTTACACATTAAACAGATTTTTTTGAATAGCATAAGAACCTAAATAGAATGCCTCTCCTATACTCATGTGAGAATATGTTGTATATTCTAGCCAACTGACTTATGTGGATGTTTGGAGCACAGTCTGTTTACTATTTGAGGACCGCCTGACTTTGTGTCATTATATTGCTGTTCTGAATTTACTTTGAGGTCAAAAGTCTTTTCTCTGATGCTCTGCTGTTACCCAAACTGAGGGGAAATATAAAGATAGTTATAACTGTTCCAATATATAATTTTATTACATAGAATTCTAAATGTAATGGAATATATTTTAAACACAATATAGCTAATTCTAACTATTCTAAGAACATGTGATCTTAAGGAAGTCTGTTAGCCATGAAATTGAGAAGGTAAAAGAAGTCCTGTGGAGTTTCTTTCTAACCTGCCCTACCTTGAATACCTGGCAGTAATATCCCAATGAGAAGAGAGGTAAAAAAGAGTTAGAAATGATGACTAGTGGTGCTGGGAATAATAAGCAGCAATTACTGTTCTGGGATTTTCATAGCATTTGCAGTTTGTATCCCCATCTTTTGGGGGGGGGCAGGGTCCTGGGGATTGAACTCAGGACCTTGCACTTGCCAGGCAAGCATGGTGCCCTTGTGTTAAACCCCCAGCCCTATCATTTTTGTATGGTTGTGTAAGTCTGTTAAAATCAATCCTTTCTCTGAATTCCTAACTTCATTTGTAAACTTTTTTTTAGAGC